>JANHGD010010558.1:221454-232619 GCA_027560375.1 Imantodes cenchoa
GATGTTCTTGCATGCCTTACTAAGCTAAATGTCAACAAATCGCCAGGTCCAGACGGCATCCACCCCAGAGTACTCAAAGAACTCAAGTGTGAAATTGCTGAACTTCTAATATTATTATTATAAATATTTTCATGGCCCTATTTTTGACTCATGCAGTATACAGGTTCTCAATGGAAGGCAGGTTGGTAGTAATTGTTTTTTCTGAAGTTCTGATTATCCTCTGAAGTCTGTGACTGTCTTGTTGGGTTGCAGAGCCAGTCATATTAAGAAAAAAAGGGGATGGTTAAATAACCTCATTTGACCAGTTTTAAATTCCTCCTGCACAAAGAGCCAGCCAAAGTATTTTATATTATTTAAGCTCACTGCAGAGTTTGAACTATTTAAGAAGTTTGTAAGCTTTATGCTGGCCTTATTCACAAAAGATAATTTCAGTCTCTATAGCTTTGCACTGCATTTAGCAACCACGTGCTTTCCAAGTACAATGAAATAAAATATGGGGACTGATAATATCAGGCAGTATCTGTAGTGTGATACAATGAAAAGCGGAGGAAGGCTGAAAAATTAAAGCTGCGGCAGGGCTTTGCATTACTGATTTCCCAGAGTTAAATCAGCTTTGCTGCCAAAATCTGGCTTCAGTCTGCTGGGCAAACATCTCCCCGGTTTCCTGCTGTAGTCAACAGAAACCATTGAGCTTTTTCTTGTAAAATGCCCTAAGGAAACTTGAGAGGAGGGGGGAATTGTTCCATTTAAAATGGCTTAAATGGCTAGGGGATCCGCTCCCTTTATGAAAAGTACATTGCATTCCCTTGGTTTTTATAATACATAATCATGACCTGCAGAATTCATTTGAAAAAACAAAAAAGAAATAAAAAGCATTACTTTGATCAACATGCATTTAGATATTAATTAAATCAGTGAGGACTTGGACTGAGGAGGCAAAGCTAAAGCTACAGGCTTGCCTTGACTGCACTGATTGGAATGTTTTTGAAGATACTCTGCAGACTTCGACGAACTTACAGATACTGTAACATTATATGTCAGCTTTTGTGAAGACCTATGTGTGCCAACCAGAAACCTGCAAATATACAGTAACAATAAACCTTGGTTTGCAGCTAAACATAAGCAGCTACATCGTACCAAAGAGGAAGCCTATAGAAAAGGCGATAGAATGCTGTACAATCAGGCCAAAAATGTATTAACAAGTCTTTTGGGGGGAAACTGTTTTTATTCTTTTGGTGTTTTCCTGGCACTGTCCTAGTTTGGGGCGGGGGGAGCGTGTATGCCCCCTATAACTTCCTACACATTAATGATCACTAACTATACTTGCTTATCCATTTTAGTGAACTTTTCTTATATAATTGGTATTTAAAATACCCAACAAAATATTTCTGGTTTTAAATCTATATGTTGCTTTTCCATTGTTTCTAAGCATGACACCAATAACTCTTGAACTGAGGAATAAATTCCAGGAAAATAATTCAGTATTGCTCTGTGAATGTACCTATAAAATTCATTCTTCTTGATCTAACTTGTTAGATGAAAAACTATATATTTCTTGTTTGTTAGACCCCAGTCACATCCTGAAAAGAGTGTACATTGTTGGGTGAAAACAGAGATCCCTTCCGTTAATACTAACCTTCAGCTTACAAAGCACATTTTTTTTCTTTTGCAGTAGTAGCCTTTAACAGGAAGGATGAAAAAGCAAGAGACTTTGGGCAGTTTCTTCACGAAGAAACCAAAACTGGAACAACAACAACCATCAGAATTGGCCTTGGATAATCCAAAACCGTCACAAGCACCACCACTTCCACCATTTCAACTTGGAGAAAGCAGCAAGTCAAGTATTGAGTCACCAGAGTCCAAAATCGAAATTAATTTTAATGTGCAACAGTTGAGAAACTTTCAAGAGAAGTATGAGGGACTGGAAGTTCCAAACAAGAAATTAGGTTGCAAGTATTGTGCGAAACATGACTTTGCAATAGAGAACGGTGTTCATGTGTCCAATGGATGGAAGCATTTTACGATTAAGACATCTGGGAAAAATAAAGTACAGCAAGTGACTCTAAGAGAGAAAATGGGAGAACATTTTACATTAAAAGCTCACACCATTTGCACAGAGAACAAGGGGAGCAGCTATAACAAAAGGAATCAACAAGATGTCTGGAAAAAAATTAGGCACTACTTGTAACATTCAAAACTATTTACAGCATGGCAAAATACTGTAGACTATTTTCATACATGGAAGAATCTTGATGAATGCATTTTATTTTTCTTTATGTACACTGAGAGCATATGCATCAAAGGCAAATTACTTATGTGTCCAATCACATTTGGCCAATAAAGAATTCTATTCTATTCTATTCTATCCTATTCTGAAAGTTTTGTTGCTGGTACATAAGGGATTTAGTGCAAAAACAAAGGTAGAGCCGCACTGTTACAGATTTCAGCTTTCAATCTTACGCTTCAAACAGTTGAAAAAAAGTTACACTTTTAACAGAAGCTAAAATGCAGCCTGTCAGCATTCTATTTAACCCATTTGTATATTCCCCCAAAGTTTGACATTCTGCAGATGCATGTACATCACAAACGGGTGTGAAAGCAGTCAATCACTAGGTAAGATCTTTTGTTCAGTAGTGACAGGCACTTGAAAAGCCGTATTAACATTATTTAAGGAAGGCCTTCATCCCTAGCCCAACTCTTGATTTTTTTTCTTCATCAAGAAAGAACAGAGCATATCAAGACATTTTTAGTGCTGCCAAGGGCATTTAATAATTCTTACAATGCAATGCAAGGCCAAGAGATAGATTAAATGTCAGTAGATGTCAGGATTTTCACATTTGCATGTTTCACAATTTATCTGTTTTGGAACCAGGTCTAATTCGTCATCAATCAAGAAACTCATTACATTCCTTTGGATCCTTTGGATTTATTATTATTTTATTATTATTATTATTATTATTATTATTATTATTATTATTATTATTATTATTATTATTATTATTATTATTATTATTTTGCTTGACCTGGTTCATTGGTTTTGGATTGTGCAAACCCAAGTACTGAGGTCTGTAAAGCTTAACACTGGCTCTAGTCAGCACTCATTGCTTAATAACAAGCCATGCATTAAATCATTGAGTAGCTTTAATTAAATTGCTTGAAACTCTGTTTGATATATTAAAAAAAGAAAAAGAAAGGATAGATAGTTGCCTGCTCAAGGACTGCCCTGAGAAAAATAAGGTAAAGAAAATAATTTTCCAGATGTTAGAAAACAGGCAATCTTTTTGTCCCAATAAATAATAACAGTAAAATTATAACTATGAAAAGCCAATAAATACTATAGTAGTATAGGGAAGCAAAACAGGCCAAAAATGAGGATTCATCTTGTATTGAACTCATCCTGAGAGGATTCTTGAAAGAAAATTGTATTCTGGTAACACCTCAGGTGTCCCCTAAAATTGCTGCTGATGGATTGCGCTTTCCATCTAAAATAAAATTAAAATGTAAATTTCAGAAATCTTGGGTACAATACAGCACTTGGACCCAGACTATTACATTCATTTCAAGACAGCAAGATTAGTCTTTCAGATACATAATTTTTCACAAATGACTTGAACGAACCTCTTCTCCCAAGGAACATATGTTAACAGGCTGCTTTGGGGTAAATTGCGAGATGTTGCTACCTCTTTGCAGGCCTTGAATGAGAACTTTCATCTCCACTTGTGCATAATTAGTCGGGCCAGAGGTAATACTAACTATGCATTGATTAGTAAATCACACAGTTCTGGCTCCCTGCTGATGACAGTGGAAGGGGCTGGCATTTGGGGATAAACATCAATAATATGTACCATCTGCTCCACAGGATCTCACTTCTATTTTAGAACTTTCTGTTTTACACAGAAAAGGAATCTCTAAGGCATGGGTCCCCAAACTTAGCAACTTTAAGACTTGTGGACTTCAACCACATACCTCCCTACGACCGGTTAGATCCCAGGGTTGGTCTGCTTCAGGTCCCATCAGCTAAATAGTGTCAGCTAGCGGGCCCACGGGCGAGGGCCTTCTCTGTGGCTGCCCTGGCTCTCTGGAACCAGCTACCCCTGGAGATCCGCATTGCCCTCACCTTACTGGCCTTCAGGAAAGCCTTAAAGACCTGGCTTTTTCGACAGGCCTCGGGCCAATGATCTTATTGAAAGACCTAGTGATATCGGCCCATGAATGGATGAATGGTTGGAATGTTATTTTTAAATTAGAATTATGTTTTTTGTTTTTAAATGATGTTTTATATTAATTATATTTGTATTTGCTGTAAGTCGCCCAGAATCCCTGCGGAGCTGGGCAGCATAGAAATGCAAATATCTATCTATCTATCTATCTATCTATCTATCTATCTATCTATCTATCTATCTATCATCTATCTACCAGTCAGACCCAGCAGCTGCTTATTGTACAGCCAGAGACAGCTCCGTCTTTGGTGCAGAAGAGACCCCCTTCCCAAGGCCATTACTTCTCCAGCAGGGAAGGAAATGGAATGGCAATTAATCTCAGCACTGTTGCTTCCCCTCTTACTGATTGATAAACTAGTCTCTAGCTGGGGTACCATTTGGAGTTGAAAAGTACCAGCCAGCACAGGGTTTCTCTTGGAAAACTGGACCTGCTGTTTGTTGCTGTTAGTCCATCTGGCTTAATTATGCCAGATGTGATCAGTAAAGGATTCTTGGCAATTGCATGTGGCATTCCCCAGGTTGTTGATAGCACTGCATAGGTAAGCCCAACCTCCAATGCCAAACTTGAATGCCCCAAAACTGGGAAGCACAACCAGCTCAAAGTGCTTCAGTCCTTGGAACCACATAGATTGTCTTTGAAAATGTGGGAATAGATTTCTGGAAGCCCTTAGGGATAAGCAAAAATTAGCATTTCCATTTACTTGGGGATGGGTTTCAGGCAGCTGTCTGTTCAAGTTCCTGAATCTTCCCTCTGGATATTAGAAGTGCTGAAAGATTGATTGAAATCCGAGGAATTAGATTACTTTATTGCCACTTCACAGCCCTGAAAGTTACTGCCTTGCTTCTAAGAAATAAACTTCTGGTGTTCATAGCTATAACTGATGGTTCTGAAACATAACGTAAGCAACATTCCCTGAGGCAATGAGGGTTCTTGAGTTTCCGACAAGAGTGAGGAACTGAAAATGACCCAAGGGAACCATTCCCCCACCCAATTGCATAATTTGACTGAATCAGTTGACGTAAGGACAACAAGCAGGAAAACCATTGATCCTCCCACCCGTTCCTTCATTCTGATAATTTCAGATACATTTTGAAAAGGGGAAGGCTGTCCTGAAATAGCATCTCTCAGTTGAATTGGTTTTCCTTGTTAGAAAAGATAAGGGTGCAATGATAATTCCAGGAACCATAGCTTCAGAAAGCCTAGGGAATCTTCTCCAGGTGGTTCTCAGCCAACCAGGTGAATGAGATGGAAAATGGAATTAAGGAAGAGACCAGGCATTTCTGAAAACCCCGTGAGCTAGGATGGAAGGCCTGCCAGATCAGATTTGACCTGTAGGCTAGTAGTCACACATCCAAATCCGGTTTTTCTTTAGCTTGGCATTCTAAAATGTCTAGATAATTCCTTGTAAAAACTGCCAACTTCTCCCAATTTCTATTTTTCATTTATAAGGAAGCACTGTGCATTATGCCCAAGTATAAAGATGGGCTCATGAATTTTATATTTGCAAAACAGATTGATCAACTTTTCTCTGTTCTACTCCAACAGTTTGGAGAACAGTTCCTTGATGCCACCTAAAACGTTGCAGCAAAAATGGAATACTTCTTGTATCTTTCCAAGGTCCTTTTGCCATGGCTCCAGCACCGGATCCCCACTTTCACAAGTTGCTTCGTAGAACCTTTTGTCTGATGCAGATGTCTGCAGGTCTCAGCAATAAGCACATTTTTGTAAGCTTTATATTATTAGCCTTTATAAAGATTGACTTGAGGTAGATTTTGTAATACTGTACGTCTACTCTGTGATCCCCATGTCACTTGCCCCTTCATACTTGCAGATATAAATAATAACAAGCTGGTGTCTTGCAGATGAAAGTAGCAACCAAGCACAGCACACACACACACACACACACACACACACACACACACACACACACACGTACAAAACCCTGTTTCTCAAATCCAGGCAATCCACCCAGGAAAATGAGAATATGTTATGTCAATCACCAGCAGCTTTAAGGATGGGACACAAACTCTATTTGTAATAAGCATCACTGTGGGAAATCTCACACATCTGTTTTAGATATTCTAAGCAGAAACACAGATGGCAGTGAATCTGAATATTGTCCAAAAAGGGAATAGATAGGAGTACAAAAGCATGCGTACCCTTAAAACTGTGCACATCTCCTTTTCAAGAGAGAATCAAAAGACTTAGGAACTAATCTTTCATACTGACACTTCTGGAACTCCAAATAAGATGGTTGGTTGCAGTTGGTCAAATCCTAAAGCAGGATTATTTTCCTTCCCTGCTATTTTAGATCCATTTAATCCGGACATGCCAAGGCTGAATTCCACATGGGAGGCAGGTGCTCCATCATTCGCTCAGCCATGTGTGCATATAAATGTTAAAGGAAAATAAATGATGACAGTAACATACCATTCCTGAGGATTTTCACTGTGCTACCAAAATAAGAGGCCTGTCAGATAACTTACAGCATTCACTCCCAATCTTGTGACCATCAGATGTGTTGGGATCAAACTGGTGTCATCCTCTGTTTCTGTGCTTGTTGAAGATGATGGGAATTATAATCTAATCATTGGGGAGGGAAGACACAAGGTTAACTAAAACAGATCAAACATATTGAATTAAGCATGGTAGTCTCCAATTAGATGCCCTGCAGATGAAGATATATCTAGGAATACTCTAGAAAAATATTTAATTAGTTATGTTAGTTGGGAAATCATAATTTTAGTACTTCTGGAGGATTTAAGAAAGGCGACCTAATCATAATCAAAATTAGACATGGTACAGTACTCCTGGCTTAGGTTCAGGCAATCTTCTGCCATCAAATTTTGCTGGAATTAGCTCATATTCTTTGACTCAATGTGGTTTAAGCAGAAAATAATGTTCTTGAATTCTCCGATTGCAATATGATCTGGAATATGTAGGAGATAACCAGGTTGAGCCCATGGCTGGGGTCAAATGCATGATCAGTTCAGAGTTGCTACGTTCTCATGAGACACTTAAGTCCAGCAACCTCTTCAAGTCTGTTGACTCTTATCTGGTACCAATTTGCTTTGACATTTAGTGGATCAGATTCTTATGTATAGGTAGCATGAAATAAACTCGTAGTGCTTTTGAACTCTACCCTGACAAAACATACCACACTTTACAATGACTTTTCATACCTTTGGGATTAGCCTAGTTCAGTGATGGCAAACCTTTTTTGGTTTGTGTGCCAAAAGGGGGGGAGCATGGGGGGGGCATGCACATGCCCACACCCATAATTCCATGCGCTCCCCCATAGATGCAAGTGTGACTCCTCCCCACTCCCAGCACACGATGGCATGGCCATTTTTCACTCTCCTCAGGCTTCAGAGCCTTTCCAGGAGTCTGGGGAGGGTGAAAACAACCTCCACCCACCCCTGGAGGCTCTTCGGAGGCAGAAAATGGCCCATTTGCCAACTTCTGATTAAACCGGAAGGCCCGGTTTTGCTCTCCCCAAGCTACAGAGACTTTCTGGGAGCCTGGGGAGGGCGAAAATGGCCTTCCCCACTGCCCCAAAGGTCTGCCGGAAGCCAGAAAGGGCCCCTTTCCCAACTTCCGGAAGTTGGCAAATGGGCCATTTCCAGCCTCCGGAAGGCCTCCGGGGGGTGGGGAAGGCAGTTTAAGTTTATTGGGATTTATATGCTGCCCATTCCACACAGGACTCAGGGCGGCGTACAATATAAATACAATACAATAAAAAAGCACAGTTAAAAAACCCAATCCCAATAATATTAAAAAAGAAACCCAATATTAATAATCCATACATTGATCATTCACACGGGGCCATACACTCAGATGGAAATTCATTGGCCCCAGGCCTGGCGCCAGAGCCAAGCTTTAACAGCTTTCCTAAAGGCCGGTAGGGTGGGGATAACACGTATCTCTGGGAGAAGTTGATTCCATAGGGTCGGAGCTACAACAGAGAAGGATCTAGTCCGAGGGCCCACCAACCGATATTGTTTGGTCGACGGGACCTGGAGAAGCTCTGTGGGATTGAACCGGGCGGAGGGAGGAATGTGGTAGAATGCGGTCCATGAAATAGCCTGGCCCAGAGCCATGTAGGGCTTTAAAGGTCAACACCAACACCTTGAATTGCGTCCGGAGACCAACAGGAAGCCAATGCAGCTCGCGGAGGATGGAAGAAGAGGGGGTGTATCGAGGGACACCCACTGCTGCTCTCCCAGCTGCGTTTTGGACCAATTGTAACCTCCGGACAGTCTTCAAGGGTAGCCCCATGTGGAGCGCACAGATGCTTCTGGGTAGCTCTGGAGGTGGAACCCTTTGTGAAAGGGTTAAATGATGGCAGCTGGATCAATAGTCTATGGCAGGGGTCTCCAACCTGGCTGAGGAACTCTGGGAGTTGGTCCACAAGTCTTAAAGCTGCCAAGGTTGGAGACCCCTTGGACTATGGAGATCCTCAATCCTCCAGGTCCTGGTTGTCCCAAAGGTGCTTTTTTTTTTCAGGAGGCAACTGGACTTTCCTGTTTTTTTCTTTGAAGACGTTTCGCTTCTCATCCCAGAAGCTTCTTCAGCTCTGACTTGACGGTGGGGAAGGGAAGGATTTATATTCCTGGCAGGCAGCTGCTCATTGGCATTCTTTTCGATCAGGGGTGTCAAACTCCATTTCATTTGAGGCCCGCATCAGGGTTATGTTTGACCTTGGGGGCTGGGGTAGGGGTGGCCAGCTTCACATCACTCGTGTCAGGGGAGCCTGTGGTGACCCGAGCACTCTGCCAGCGAAAAGGGGCTCCTGAGCTCCGTTTTCAGCCGCGATGGTCTCCTGCAGCCCTCTGCCAGTGAAAACAGAGCTCGGTTGGGCTGCACATGCTTCCCCGGGCCCCATTTTCAGCTACGACAGCCTCCTGCAGCCCTCTGTCAGTGAAAGTAGAGCTCCATGTGCCCGTCCTTCGCTGTTTCCAGGGTGCCCTGTGGGCCAGATCTAAGCACCCCACTAGCCTGATTTGGCCCACGGGCCTTGAGTTTGACACCCCTGTTTTAGAGAGTCCCTGAGACTACTAGGAGATTTATCTGTCTCCTCAGGGGCCTCTGAATGGTGCCTCCAAGTGGCCTCAATGACTCTCGTAAAGGATGCAAATGACCAACTGCCTTTCAAGGAGTATAAACCCTTCCGTTCCCCACTATCTTGTCAAGAGCTGAAGAAGCTTCTTGGAGGAGAAGAGAAACGCCTTCAAAAGAAAAACCAGAAAGTCTAGTTGCCTCTTTAAAAAGCACCTCTGGGACAACTGAAGACATAAATAAGCCTCCAAGTCGCCTCAAGGACGCTGTCTAGAAGGATGCAAATGACCAGCTGTCTGCAAGGAGCATCAACCCTTCCATTCCCCATCATCCAGTCAGAGCTGAAGAAGCTGCTTGGAGGAGAAGCGAAACGTCTTCAAAAGGAAAAACCCAGAAAGTCCAGTCGCCTCCTGCAAAAAGCCCCTTTGGAACAACTGGCCCAAAGCTTATTAAAACTCAGGCATTTTGTTACTCATCCAAGGAACTTCCTTCAGTCAAAAGGGAAATTTGGGCAGGCAGAGAGAAAGAGTCCTAAAGCCGTTGGAATGAACCCCAACTCTCGCCACAGAGACTGCAGTCGGTGGAGGTTCTCCATCATCTAGGTTGTGGTGGTCCCAAAGGTGTTTTCCCAGAAAGCAGCTGGACTTTCTCGCTCTTCCATCTGAAATAGTCGAGGTTGGATCTCCTGCCTGACCAGGGAGTTGGGCTAGAAGACTTCCGACTCTATTATTATTCTGAAAATGTTTCCCCTTTTGAAGAAGCTTCCTGGATGGGAAGCGAAACCTTTTCAAGAAAATAAACCAAGAAAGTCGAGTTCCTTTAGGGCATGGAAAGCTGAGGAGTTGAGTTTCTTTGCTTCTGCCAGAGCCAGGAAACGAAACGTTTGCTGCAAACTTTAGCACAGAATCCGACTGGCTGTTTTTACTTACATTGATGTCGTGTTTCTCAATGCCAATCTCCCTTTGGAGAGAGGGTCGAAGGGAGGGGCAGCTGCTGCCCTGCTCATAACCGCTCCTCTCCTTGCAGGGTTCCAAGAAGAAGTCAAAATCACTCTGGACTGCGCCCAGGCAACCTTCATCTCCTACGACAAGATGGTGATCTCGCTGAAAGGAGGGGAGATGTAAGGCCTGCGTTGGGGCTCCCACAGCCACCAAAAGTCACTGCCCGGCCAATGGGGGGTTGTTTCTTTGCAGACGTCTCATTACCTGATTAGATAATATCATCAGTGCTATTGATGGTGCTGCTGATGTTCCCAGCACTAAGGACCCCACAGTCGTTGTCATCGCCCTCTTCCTTCTCCACCTCCTCCTCCAACCCCCGCTCCCTTTTAGCACTGATAATGTTGTCTAGTTGGGTAATGAAACCCAAGCTCAGAGAGCTCCCAGGACCCCACAGTGTCCTCCTCCTTCTTCCTCTCCCCCCTCCTCTTCCCTGCAAACCCCACTGCCTTCTGGCATTGATGAAGTTACCTAGGTTAGAGAGCACCAAGGATCCCATAACTGCGCCTCCTGCTTCCCCCCACACACACACAACCACGTCAATCCTAGCTGTATTTCTGCTCGCAACACTCTTTTTCTGGTGGAGTGATGGAGCAGAAACTGTCCCTTCTGCATTCTGCTCATGGACCAGCGGCTCCCATCATCATTTCCTGTTTCTTCCCCCAGCTACGTGCTGACCCTCATCACAGACGGCATGCGAAGTGTCCGCTCCTTCCATTTTGACAAAGCGGCAGCCAGTGTCCTCACCACCTGTGTAAGTACCATTCAGCCCAGCAGTGGCCATCTGGGTTGGGAGAATGATTGATGGATTGACTCATTGATTGATTTCATTCTCCTGAGGCTGGTGCCTGAAGATCATTTAGACCTTCCTTCCTTTCTTCCTTCCTT
>JANHGD010010560.1:11492-25563 GCA_027560375.1 Imantodes cenchoa
GGTTATTCGGGTCTTCTCCCACGTGAAATTAACAAGACAATTCTAATTTCATGTGGGAGAAGACCCGAATAACCAAAGACCTATATATATATATTTATATACATACACACACACACACACACACACACACACACACACATATATATATGTATATATATATGTATATATATGATAGATAAATAGATAGATGATAGATAGATAGATAGATAGATAGATAGATAGATAGATAGATAGATAGATAGATAGATATGAGCCCCTTTTCCTAACAAGATTGTAAGGGAAATTGCAATTTCTAAATGTTTTCGTTTCCTGAGCATAAAAGCCACTTTCTTGAGAGAGGACTGCTGAATGCGGTGTTTTACAGTACAGGGCCATTGTCTACCTCCCACAAAAAAATACTATCAATGCAGAATGTGTCTACTTTACATATTCCTAATAGTTATAACAATTGAAACAGAATTTACCATTTTCCCAGGTATCACAAGGCAGATATAGTTGCATATGTAAATATGTGAACCTTTTCATGAAGCCCATGGAGAAAAAAAATATGCAGATGCTTGATGGAATCAAAGTGCATATCAAACAGCATATAAAGAAATACTTACGTACACAAAAAATGGAATCTGAAAACAAATGCTTTCTGCTGCAACAACAGAGTGGGGTAAACCTAAGACTGGAAAAATGAAAAACTCATATAAATGAAATTTGACAGATTCTCTTGTGCCAATATTCAAGACAGTTTCTTCCATTATAGCCACAATATCAGAGACCTCTTGAAAAGCATAGCACATAGAAGACAATGGAGATGAAGACATTTCAGTTATAGATGTTTATATTGCCTACAAAAACCAGTACAGTTTTTGAAATTGAAGGAAACCTCTTTTTTTTTCAAGCAGGCTTCGCTGTACTTCTTGTAGCACTTACAAAGAGAACAGACTACATAAAAAGTCACTGGAATTTTTTTGAAAAATGCAATCTTTGGCTAAATAATTGGGACAAAATGTGAAGGTGAAGATTGAGTCATCGATGTTATCTTGCTTAAGAATACCTGCCATTTTTGAAAGCCTTCCTGTCCCTCACAAGCTTTTTTGAATGATGTTCGGGACAATATTTGGCATAGTGTACTTCTGAGTTCTGAACAAGCTCTCCTGACCTACCCAGGTCCAAATCACCCAACTGGTGCTTGAACAACTGCTAAAGTTTCTCAGAGCTTCTAAAATAGAGATGAGATTTGTGAATCCATAGTACTAGGCATTACATTGTCCCATGACAGGGGTCTCTAACCTTGGCCACTTTAAGACTTGAAGACTTCAACTCCCAGAATTCCTCAGCCAGCAAAGCTGAATTCTGGGAATTGAAGTTCACAAGTCTTAAAGTGGCCAATGTTGGAGACCCCTGTCCCATGATTTACATGAAAAGGTAAAGGTTTCCCTATCGGTCATGTCTGATTATAGGGCACGGTGCTCATCTCTATTTCTTGGCTGAGGAAGACAGCATTGTCTGAAGACAATTTCTATGGTCATGTGGCCAGCATAGCTATATGCCAAAGGCTCACAGAATGCTATAGAAGGTGGTTTCTCCTAGAAGGACCAAAAAACACTTTCTTTTTCAAATTTTTGAGGTTTTTATTTCTTTGAACATTAGACTTTTCGAAGAGTACAACCTTCTCTCCCAGCCCATCCAAGAATTGCTTGTCTTAATTCATAATTTTGTATGATCAAATAATTGTTAAGATTATAAACTGGGAGAGCCATGTTAACAAGGTTAGCTAATGAATAGGCATAGCAACTAAGTCAGCCAATGGGAGCTAAGCTAACCACTTCTGAGTCTGTGCAGAGAATCAAAATTGAAACTTAAGCTTAAGGCTGGGCGTGACTCAGTCCACTCTGTTCTCTTGCACATTCTGTACTCTCTCACTCTGTGCTTGTCTACTGCTGAAATGAAACTAGCTGTTCTCTGCTAACTGTAACTGCTTGAAGAAGAACTCTGCTAATGGTATTGTAAATTCATCTGTTACTATGTTTATAAAGAAGTTTATGAATCCAGCTGAATCAGTCATCTGTGTGTGCTTCTGGTTTTTATTTTTGCAACAAACGCTAATAATAATTCTTGTAGAAAGTACCAAATCAAAGCCTTTTTTCCTTTAAAGCATTGTGCTGGGTCTCTTTCTCTGCCCCCCCTCCTTTAAAAAAAGATAGAAAAAAGCCTCTTGGCATCTTCCTAATGTTTATGCAGAAAATGTAACTTTTGTCTTGAACTGCTCAGCAAATAATTTGTATGAAACTTTTTAAGATGAAGTCATTAGGAAAAAAATGCCAGACCTTGCTACAATTCAACAGAAATAGTTAAAAAGAGCAGACTTGCCCATATCAATTAATTCTATATATGCATCTATGTGCATAAAGGGTATCATGTGAACAATTATGTCAGTAAATTATAACAACTGCTTAATTGCAATGGCCTTTACTTCTTCTAAAGTGTTTGTGATGGGGAAAAAAATGAAGCCTTGAAGGGAAAATATCCTAAGAAACTGAGAAAATTATCATGCTGTGGGGCTTTGCAATGCCAGGTGTTCAATTATGCATTTATAAACAGTAGCCAATTCCAAGTGTCTGCTACAGAATATATTATTTTCTTACAAATACAGCTGATCTTGTATACCAGCTGACTGCAAAGCTGACTTACTTTGTCTAATATAATGAGAACTCAATGAAAGTGGCTGTCTTCATCTTGAATATACCCGTCCTGCTGGGGATGGACAAATATGCTGTTACCTCACTCAGCTGGGAAATTGTGTCTTATTATCCATCAACAAACTTTTACTGTATGTTCTATTTTCCAGAAAGTATACACACATAATTGGGGAGGAAATTGAAATAAAATGCCATGACAGCCTTTTCTCACTACAACCTGGGTTACTTCTTCAGATGGAGTCCTGAGTATCATCAGTGATAGATGATAGACATAGGCAATAAACTGGTATATGAGTTGGGATATTTGCCCTCACAGTTGTGTTTCGAAAGGAGCAATTGGTCAATGGTAGCATAGGGAATAAAGGGGGAAAACATACAATAATTAAAAAGAGATTGACAAACCTTTAGGATTTCCCTGCATTGGTTCTACCCAAGAAAGCTAGCATTACAACTAAACATACATTGTTCCTACTAGTGTTCTTTTCATGTACTGAAATAAAGTTTGCCATAGAATGTCTTTTAATAATAATAATTTATTGATTAGCCATATGGTCATAGAATACAAAGTACAGAACAATAATAAGACCATGTGTAAACAAAAATGAGTAAAAGGCAGAAGTAAAAGGGAACATCAATCATGTTTCCATATCACCCCAATATATATCTCAATCAGATTTACATATGCAGTTCTCAGTTGTACAGTTTCTTCAGATAAGAAGCTGCGTATATCATTTGGGTTCTGACAAGGGGCAGGTTTATTTTATTTTTATTTATTTTATTTATTTTAATACAATTTATATACCGCCCATTCCCAGAGGACTCTGGGCGGTGTACAGTCATGGGAAAAAACACATAGTAAAAATACATTTAAAACCAGAACAATAGTAATAAAAATTCCACGCACACAAACATACATACAGGGGCCAAACCCTCAGCTGTAATACTTATTGGCCCCAGGCCTGATGGCATAGCCAAGTTTTGACTGATTTCCTGAAGGCCGGCAGGGTGGGTATGATGCAGACCTCTGGGGGCAGTTGATTCCAGAGAGTCAGCACCGCGACAGAGAAGGACCTAGCCCCGGGGCCCGCCAGTCGGCAGTCTTTGGCCGACGGGACCCGGAGCAGTCTGACTCTGTGCAACCTGACTGGGCGGAGGGAAGTATGTGGCAGAATGAGATATCCTGGTCCTGAGCCATGTAGGGCTTTAAAGGTAAGCACCAACACCTTGAATTGCGTTCGGAGACCAATTGGGAGCCAGTGCAGCTCACAGAGGATGGAAGACGAGTGGGTGAACGTTGGAACACCCACTACTGCCCGTGTGGCTGCATTCTGGACTAGTTGCAGTCTCCGGACGCTCTTTAAGGGTAGCCCCATGTAGAGTGCATTGCAGTAATCAAGTCGGGAGGTAATGAGGGCATGAGTGACAGTAAGGAATGTCTCCCGATGCAGGAAGGGCCACAATTGGTGCACAAGCCTGACTTGTGCAAAGGTAGGTTCCACCTACCTTTTGCTACTGGTGCACATCGTGACATTGCGCGCATGTGTGCTCGCTATGTGTGTGCATGTGCAAGTCCTCTCATGTTCTCTCACACAATTTTGGCTCTCTGCGCATGCGCAGAGGGACAATTTTACTACTGTGCATGCACAGAGAGTCAAAAAACATGAAAAAAGTTTTTTAAAAGATGGTGGTGCACACGGCCGGCAAAGCTGTTGCATTGCAATTATGCAATTGGTGGGCTCCTACAGGAACGGTGCACCAGGGCACACTGGTAGGAACCCACCACTGGTTTTGATCACACATGAAATATGTTATTTTATTGTATGGATCCCAACAGGCCATTCATCTAATGTGTGATCCAAGATGTTGATCTGTCTCTTTCTTATACAGTTGGCTTTCAAATAATATTTGAGCTATGTCCTGCATTTCTTTAGAAATTCTTTTAAATAAGAAAGGTTTTGGAGAAATTCACATGAGTGATATTCTTGCTCTTATTTAATTACCAGGCACCAAAGGTTTTTGTGTAGATTATCAACTAGAGAGAATCTGCAGATTCCCTGAAGCCCCCCACTTGAATTCCACCTGAAAGGAAAACATGGGGGATTTCACCCCACTAGGTATTATTATCACAGCTAGGGAGAGCCCACCTGATTTCTCGGTTTAATAGAAAATGTCAAAAGGTCCCTTGTGCTAAGCCTGACAGATTTGCACTTGATGAGGCAATATGTCTCAATGTAACTATTTGCTCTACTTCCAGAAGGCATAGAAATGAGCCCGATCTGATTTAATCAGCTATTTCACCATGAGAAAGACTTTTAAGGCCTGAACAAAAGCCATGTGTCTGTAATGGTAAGGAGGAATGGGAGATAGAAGGAAGGGTTGCAGCCAGGGCAATGCTTGGATGAGAGGCAGCTTATCCAGCAGAAGGAATGTGGGCATGTCAAAAAGGACCCTGCCCAATTTATTGTACTGTAAAGATGACAGGAGAGAAATGTACTTTCAAACTTGCAATATTATGTCATTAACCTTACAATAAAATAGAATTAATTTACCCGGATGTGCTTCCTGTCTGGATTACCCGGCAAAGTTCACACTGCGAAGAATGTGAACCAAACTGCTATTGCTACCCTTCCATTAAGATTGTGCAATATGTCATAGAGAAATATTCTTCAGTGGAATATTTCCTTGCATCTTCACCAAAGCAAAGCAATTGATTTCTTAATCATTTGCTGAGCTTTCAGTTGTCCAGTTCCCCTAAACAGACCGAAGCTCCAACCAGACACCCCTTTATAGATATGCGCATAATCAATACATACAGGTAAGGAGATCATTATTCATATCTGCCTCTCCTATTGCCTTGAAAATGGTCCACAACCAGCCTGGTTTAGGCACAGACAAAAAAAAAAAGGTCCAATATGAAAATACTTACAATTAAGGTAAGCAGCACAAACTTACCTCAGAGCCGATGAGTCAATTTATTGAGAAAAAGGGAGCGAGGGAAAGCAAGATCATAGAGTACAGAGAATTAAATATGTATCATTAGACTAGAGATAAGAAAAAAAATACAAAGTGCAGGAATGGTAAGGATAATGAGGAGGTGGGTAATCCAGATCTTTGCTAGTCAGGGATATGAAATGTCAGCGATAAATGCCTGGTGTTTTTTCTCCGGACTTCAGTTTTGCTCTTTCTGTGCGACCATGTGACACATGAATGTACTATACGCTTTAAAGCAGAGCCAATACATTCAAACAGCATTAATGGACTATGGAATACTAGCAGCAGAACAAAGTATTCAATTAAAGTTTCTTATAAAATGTATGGTGAATCTGTGAGTTTATGGAAATGTAAGGTAACCAATTAACAATGTGAAGTAACTCAATATGTGAAACACCTCCAGTTACCTCAATAAGGAAACTGCCAGTTTTTTTAAAAGAACTCTGTAGGCTGGGATCTAAGAGGCCTTACATTTTCTAGAACAAGTTGTTAGTTCCTATAAAAATAATAGTTTCCCAAAAGGTATTTCATGACAGGCAAAGGAAAGATTGCATGTTCTGTTCCACAACACTTCAAAACATTATATGGAAAAAATGCAGAATAGATCCTGGTCATAACATGTTGTCTTGGCTAGATTAATTGTACTAATTCTTTAAATATTATTCTTCTATCCTTCTTTAGAATTACACATTAGGTCCTGTTAGAGATTTATTGCTGTTCTTTCTGGATAAAGACTATCTATGCAAATACTGGTAGATGTGTGCTTCTTTATGTAAAAAACAGTGTAAAACCTATCAAGCAGGGAACTGTCAATTAATTGCATATATAACTGTGGATTGATTTTTTTCATTCTCTGTTTTGGAAATATTTTCACATCTGACTCTCCCATAGGTGTCAGCATTGCATAAATTATTTTTTATGAAAACATGTTTATAAAGGGAAAGCTCCTCCATCCAATCTTTCTGTTTTGCTGCTTGAGAACTTTAACACATATCTCAGACATCCACACACACCTGCTAATCATCCTACATATGGATTGGGGCTGTGAGATTATATTCACCTATCAGAGATCAAAACTCATTGGCCTCTTTAGAAATGAGAGGTAGTCGTATTTGCTGCTTGGCCCAACATCCTCTGCTTCCTCAGTGTAGAAATGGAAGAGGCTTACTATGCTTTTCAGCTTCAGCTCAGAACTGTTTTCAGACCCAAGCCATCTTAAGAAAGGAGGTGGCTCAAGCCATCTCGGAAAATATATCTTGCTGAGCTTTGTTTCATTCTAACAGCAAGCCCAGCACCAAAAGACTGCAGTGCCTGGCATAACCTTTCCCCTCCTGTGTGGCTAGTTGCTGCCTTAGGCAACAACACTGTTCTGGACTTCTGGACTGCTAGACTGTTTTGTACTGTGCAGGCCAGCAGTTTCTGGTTGAACCTATTGTGGCTATTAAGTTAATGGATCACCCTTAACCCCAGAAGATCAGGCACCATTCAACCTTTCCATTTCCCAATGGACACTCTTTTAATTTTTGTCCATGCTGGAAGAAAAGTGCTGCCCTTGCTGGTCACTTTCTGCCCAGAGTTGCAAAACTTCCTCTCCCCTCTCCTTCTTTTACTTTTCTTTTTTAAAATCATCCTTAACTTTGACTATTAAAAAAGTTGCTACTTTGTTTTTATGAAGCTGGACTATCTGCTCTTCCTTACTGTAACATTTCTATGGAGCTACTGAAGAATTTAGGAACAACAGCATAACCTGTTTCTGGTTGCTTTGATTAGTAGAGCAACGAAGTAAAGTAGGAGCCATATTGTACACAACCGTCTGTGTCAAAGGAAACAGTGTGGAAGAGGGAATGGAGGCATTCATAGGGTCAAACATTTGTGAAAGCAAAGGCAAAGCAAAGCACAGGAACTAGTGAGGAAAAAGGAAAAGTAGGTATTGATTGACATGACAGCCCACACCAGACCCAGCTAGTGAAACTAGCCTTCCCTGCATGGCTGGAAAGAGCAAGAAGCAGAGAAGACCAATCATGTTTTGGTGGTTCTATTCTAGATTCAGCACCAGTCCAGCCCTATTTTCAACCCATGGAATCCAGATTGGAATCTCTGAAGATGGCTTAAAGGGGGGCTGCGGAGAGCATGGAAGATGTGCAGCTCCGATTTCTAACTAAGCATTGTAAGAATTGTATGTTGAAATGTTTTAGTACTTCAATTAAGCATCCTATTAAGAACTAACTTGGAAGCTCATTTATGGGAGACAGGGGTACTTTCCAAAATAAAGTATGTTATTTCTCATAAATTTCTCACCTTTACATCAGACATGCCAACTGAATCCCAATGCAAGACATAGTCTACAAAAGTAAGAAGTAGTGAGAATACAGACATTTAAGTTTGGCACTTTTAAATATTTTTAAATGTCTGGCACTGCCTTGCAGATTAACATCTGCTAGGTTACCTTAATTAAATAACTTTTTTTCCAAACATTTAAATGTCAAATAATAATAAAATCTGACTATGAAATGGCTTGATTTGCTGGCTTCTGTTGCTAAGGGAACTTCTATGTTATAACCATATTTCGGTAGCCTGATTTGAGGGCTAGGCCACACATTGGGCAGATGTTTGCTGAAGTAGGTCACGTGGTTTCATAAATAATTTGGTTGCATTCAACTGGATTTTTCTGCTATCAGAATGGCATATCAAATTCTCTTGTCCCTCATACAGAATGCAATTTACCATTGTCCCCAATCAGACTTGAAAATAGTTTAAAATGAGAGTAAGTGGGGGAAAAAACTGTTTCAGCAATAGAAACAGAATTTGTATTATTATATTATTGAATGTGACTAATAATACTAGCAACTTAAATGTATATCAACTCAATTTGCCATATAAAATATGTATGATCTTTCCCCCTAGGGAAAAAAAATAGGTAGCCATATAATTCATTTCCTTATCCCATTCTTTTCCCTTCTAGCTCCAACTTTCTATTTGTTATATTTTTCCTTTGTAGGAAATGTCCTTATACATTCTTGTCTAGTTTGCAGTTCTATCAAAATATCCATAAACATTGTCACATTTCAGAGAACATCCTTTTTTTTGTCATTCAGATCGCTCAAGTCCAGCTAAATCTTGATTCTTGAAATCTGGTAGAAATAAGAGATGAAAACCAAGAAACCTCCTTTCGTAACTTGATTCTAAAATGGTTTGTAGTACCTTGAATACATTGGCTGTCATATTTTTCTCTGCAATACATGTTAAGCAAATATCACTAAAATAATAAAAATGGAAATTCCTATAATTTCAATATGTATCACTAAGCCACCCAAACACATCTTAAGTGGATTCAGTGTAGTAAGATACAATTTAGATGGGAAAAGGAGATTTAGATAAGTCTTCTTTTACATTTATCATGAGATAAACCTTCGTATCAAATCATTAAATAATGATAATTTTAGATACAGCATCTATGTTTTATGCTTCATGGTTTTCTTTTTGTGAAAATAGGGAAGCAAATCCTCTGCAAATTAAAGTTAAGTTACACTAAATCTGTGCTAGTATATAAAAACTGTAACCAAAATGTAAAGTATATATTGTACTTTACGGTTCAAAAACTATATTTGTTTATGGCTCATGTAATGTATTCAAGCTATGTGGTCATGGCAATTTAGAAACTTAATGGAAGTATCGGAACATAGGTTTAGACTGAATTACTGTTTAAAGAGAGACTGATTTTAAAATTGCAGGAGTAGACCATGGAAATTAAGCATGGCATTATGGACAATGAATTCATATAGCAACTATATTAGAAATTCATTAATAATTTAAATTATTATACAAAAGAAACCCTGAATGTTTTCAGATGCTTTCCGTAGCTTATTATAAAATGAATTCTATATATGGATAATAACTCTACATTTTTCATTTTCTTCTTTAAAAGAATCACATTATTCCATCACAGCAAACAATCAGATTAGGAAGCATGTTTGTTGCATTAAAAATGGACATTTCAATTTTGCATAATGGAATTGTTTAATGGATTTTATAAGGGAACTCATGGTATAAGCTGCATTACTTTTTAAGTTTACTATACTGAAGTTTTAGTTGTAATAGTAAAATCAAATACAAGAGAAACTTGAAGAAAAAGTGATAGAAAGAAAGAACAAAAGGTGTGAAAGGAAGGAATAACCAAACAGCAAAAAAAGAAACGAAAAAGATATTTAAAGAAGTAATTTTTAATCCCCATCACAACAAGTATACACAAACTTAATAACTCTTCACCCCTTATAAGGTTACAAATAAATATCTCTTTGTTTCATAACCCATCCCTTATACACATGGAAATCCTTAAATCAACATTTAATCCTGGTGTTAGCAAAAAGTCCCTAAAGGATTAAGAGCCTTACAGAAACATGTCTTATTTTAACCTTGATCAAAGAAGCCAACTTTATATATTTTTTTCTATCAGATCCTGACATTATGGTTGCTGATTTGATCCATTCTTCAAAAATATACTGAAATATTTCTAATGTATATCATATTTTGTATTTTGTAAATTCTCATACCAAGCAAAACCAAAAAGCAAGCATTCACTTTTTTCCTTTTCCTTTTCTACCTAAAATCTTTAGTCCCCTCTACTGTCCAAATTCTAACATCATAAACACTCAAAATTCTGTTATGATTTATGGTAGACCAAACAATTTTGTATACATAAAAAGCTGTGTGTGTATGTGTATTTGTGTGTGTGTGTTTGTGTGTGCATATTGCAAAACCTTATAGTAAAAGTCCTAATATTCTAAGCTGGTCTCTTAATTCCTTTGTAACTTTTTTAGATCAAAGTCTTATTGCCATTTATTTCCAATTCTTTAACTTATTAAGGTTACAAATCTTTTTCTTTAATTCAAGAATGAAGGTAAACTTTATTAAGATGGTTTTTCAATCATGTCATTTCAAGATCTCTATTAGTCCTAAGATAGTTAAATAGATAATTTCCAAAAATGTTTATAAAGAGAGGTTAGCAAACTCAACTGCATTATATTTGAGAGAATGATGACTTAAATTTCTCTCGGTGTTCAAACAGCAAAAAAACAAAAACAAAAAAAACCCCACCGTCTTGCCATCTCCTCTCAAGGAACAACCATTTGGAAGATATATGAGTGAAGATAGGACTGATCTATTTTCCAATCCCTTGGTCTTTGCTATAGTCATAATCTCCACCAATTTGGAAATATGTCATTTGCCATTCCTGCCTTGGAAATTTTGGCATAAGTTGCTCCCAAAGAGCACATATGGGTGATCTCCCATCCTACCCTTATCCAGAGAAATTCCACAGGACTGATTTACTCACTGGTTTCTTGGGTTTTGCTGCAATCATAATCTTTACTCCTTTGGAAATATACTAGTTTGCCATCCCTCTCTTCGAAGTCTTGGAATAAGATGCAATTCCCATCATGTTCACAAATAGCTTGAATCCAGAATAAGTCACTGAGAGTTCTCCTCCTCCTCCTCCTCCTCAGAAATGCAATAGCAATAACCAGCAAACCTGCATGAAAGAAAAAGTATTTATTTTCTCAGCTATTTTAACTGCTGACAAATAATAGAGGAATCAATGTCTTCCTTGAAAACCAGGATGTCCTGATATTACTTTGATGAATTGCAGAAGGAAATGACCCTCATGTTATCAATCTCTTAGAGAAAGGCCAGGCAAAAGATTGTCATAGAGGAAACCAAGGGGACATTGTGTTTACATCTTACTGTTCTGCTTCTTTTTGTAAGTAATGAGATGTGAGGAATCAGTACAACTGGATTTGGACCTCCAAAAGCAAGTATACAAAAATATGATAAGCCCTAGAAAAGAACGGATGCAAAAAAATAATAATAATCCAAGAACAGATGATAAACTCTGAATTTTCCAGTGCATTTGCATTCAGTATGTAATTCTTCCACACACACTTAATAATCTGAAACCCACCCCACTAAACACACAGACCTTTGCATTATATCAATAGTGAACTGAAATGGAGGGAGACAGAGACGGAATGGGAAAACTCATCACAGCAATTCACCATGGCCAACTAGCTATGGCCAATTTGCCATGGTCAACTCACCATGGCCAACTCACCGCAGGACAACTTGCTGCAGGAGAATTCAAGAATTCTATTCAATTATTTAAAATGGTTAAAAAGTTATTGTAATTTTTGTCATTCACATTTTTTATCACTTCTTTGACATCTTTCCCACTATTTCTTCAATATTAGTGTAACTCTTGTTCTGTGGCAAATTGTCCCGTGATGAGTTTTCTTGTGGTGAGTTGGCTATGGTGAATTGGCCACAATGAGTTGGCATAGAAAGTTGGACACAGCAAGTTTATCAGAGTTTATCACACACACACTACCATAAGTAGATTATTTCTTCATGTAAACATGAACAGGAGAGTTAGTTTCATTTCAGCAGAACAGACAAGCACAGAGAGTGGACTGAGCTATGCCCAGCCTTAAGCTGAAGTTTCCAGTTTCAATTCTCTGCAGAGACTCAGATGTGTTTAGCTCCCATTGGCTGACTTAGTTGTTATGCCTATTCATTGGTTGACCTTGCTACCGTTGGCTCTCCCAGTCATGAATATTCTAACAAAGTTGGCTGTGATGTGTTAAAAAAGTATAGGTTGCTATTGTCTCCATGTTAACCATGCTGCCTTCCCAATAAAGTAATCTTTCTTTCCTCACATCAGTGAAAGTGTTCTCCCAAATGTAATGTGAGGAACACGTAAATAAACTTATATGTCCAGGGGAGCATCCCTAATCCTTTCACTGATGTGAGGAATGAAATATGTACTTTATTGGGAAGGTAGCATGGTTATTAACATGGGGACAAGAGCAATCGATACTTTCTTGACACTTAGGTAAGGACAATAAAACATTGGTTTATGTGTCCCACATCCAAAATTTTCTCTCTTAAGGTAATCAAGCACATTTCTCTTCTCATTAACAGTAGCCAAAACTACTGTTCCACAACTTCCACAATTTGACATTATTTGATCTTTGAAATTGATATACCACCATTAAAATTCTTATACAAGTTTGATCACACTTAGGTAAGGGCAATAAAACATTAGTTTATGTGTCCCACATCCAAAGTTTTCTCTCCTTAAGGTCATCAAGCACATTTCTCTTCTTATTAATAATAGCCAAAACTGAAACTTTCACAATTTGGCATCATTTGATCTTTGAAATTGATATGTTTCAATTCTTATACAAGTTTGATCACAACCATTTTTTAAAGGATAGGAATGAAAAGAAAGTGACACAATATATTATAATGCTATCTGAATTTTCTGAACACGGACCACACGTATCTAAAAATATGTTCATATTGTTTTCCAGTACCTTGTAGACTTTCAACAAAATAATGTTGTTTGTCATTTTTCCTATGCAGTCAGTTCATTAGCATAATATTTCATCTCTTCATCAAGCTGAATTTTCTATTAATGTAGAGCAAACTAAATGCCAGTAGCTACCAATGATAAACAAATGAGAGAAATCAAAGTCTGAACATAATTTTAAAATGCTTGTCCTTGCTGCTTCACAAAAAGTAGAATACAACTGTGTATCAATGCCAGCCATCATTCCAGGATAGCAAAGTTGTGAATTATTTGATTCCTCCCAAGCCCACAAGCAATCACAAAAAGTCATTTTTAAGATAAGGTTCAAAGGAAGCTATAAAAGATTGTCCTTCTCAGCACCAGCCAAAGTTCTCCTCCCCCCCCAACCTATAAGTCTAAGCCAGAAAGTAGAGAAGCCCCTTGTCAGTTTCCAGTTCCTCTGGGAAATAAGGAAGAGCTTTTCTCTATTCTTATTTTGTTACATTCGTCCCAATCACACTGCCTAGAAATTGCTGCCTAGGACACATTTACAGCCCACATAACTGAATATAAGTTGAGAAATCTTCACACACATACAATTCTTTTATATATTATTGGAACTGACATGCTTGTTTTCACCATGTCAATACTTTACCCTTTTGATTCAGAATAAATTCATCCACTTTTTTGGGGGGGGAAATTACTGATCGGTTTCTGAATGGTTACTGAAATATAAATATAGAGTACACACAAAAGCACATGAAGTGATGCCCCTTAAACAACATGTCATACTCAATTTGGGATGTTGTTGCTGATGATTATGTTGTTTTGACTGTGTGGAAAACTATCTAGCTTTGCACAGAAGAAATGTGTGGGCTAAGGAGAAATAAGGCACTTTTAATTGAATAAAAGAAGTTTCATAGGGTTTATGGTGAAGAAAGTGCTCCATTTATCTATGTAGCCATGTTATCTATAAAAGGGTAAATAAGAATGAATGGGATCTAGTCCAAAGAAATCATAGAAGGGGGGAGGGGGGAGGGAGAGA
>JANHGD010010569.1:2303-12427 GCA_027560375.1 Imantodes cenchoa
CCACTTACCTTTCGCTACCAGTGCACATCCTACCATGACTTCTGCGCATATGCAAAAGGAAATTTCAAGTCAAAACACAGCTGAGAAGCCATTCAAACCAGGAAAAAAGCACCAATTCTACTTCCGTGCATGCGCAGAAGGACATTTCAAGCCAAAAAAAGATGGTAGCATGCACAGACCAGGAAAGATGGCACTGGAGCCGTCATGCCTAAATTGCATCATCAGCGGGCTGCTACTGGAGCACCTGTACCGGACCGCACTGGTAGGAACCAACCCCTGAAACAGATGCTACTTTAGAAATCATACAAAAAATAAATGTCCACCTACCGCCTTCCTGTAGTATCTTTTAATTTTAAAAAACCATGAAAGATGCACATTGCTCTTGAATAAAAGTAGAAATAGATATGATTCCTTAGCCTCTGGAGCCAAAACATACTTTTAAAAAAGGATAAGCTCAGTAAATTTATGTAAATTCAAAATCCACTGTTAGTTGCATAAAGATTAGGTCAATAAGATTGATCAGTTGAAGCATTGCATATGTTGGTAAGTAATTGGATGATTTAAACAATGCATTGTCTATCTATTCAGTTTCCATAGATTTGCGGCACATTGATCAGGATGGAGAAACTGAGGATTACCACATGTTGCTGAACTATTAACTATGAAACTTAGAGCTGTAGTTCAGCAACAGCTGGAGAGGTCACTGTATCTCTGCTCTGATTAGATCTCAATTGACTTTCACCATCTGTCAACCATAACAACTCTTAATTTATCAGACACTCTTAATATTGCCTAGACAGAGTTATTAAAAGAAATTTGCATCAAGATGGCATTCGCTGAATGAAATACCATTAAGATGAATTTACTGTTTCCTGCATATGGAAGAGCTATAAGGAAAGCAAATCGTAATATAAGCATAATTCATTATTCGTTCCTTGACTTAGCATTCTGATTGCTTAGGTATTTTTCCTGAGCCCGGTACATATATTTATTGAATGAAATTCAGTGGCAGATTGAAGATTAATTTATTAACGTTATAGATTCAACCCACCATTCATTCCTCATGGAATGGTTAATTTCCCTTTCCATCATATATCCAAAAAAGAAAAAGGGAGTGATGAAAGAAAAAGTAAAAAGTGCAAAGAAGAAAAAGAAGGTAAAGAGAAGAAGGAAGAAAAATAGAGAAAAGAAATTATAAAGAAGTGGGTTCTGATCTTCATCACTGCGGTTAAAGTACAATAATATTTTAATCTCTTTACATTGGTTCTATCACAAAATTTTCTTCCCATAGTCTATTCTGTTTAACCATCAAAGCCATAAATCACAACTTCTTTAATCACAATGTGTATCTGAGTACACGATTTTCAAACTTTTTTACACATCCACATTGTTCAATGACATAAATTATTTTATCTACTTTAAATATTTCTGATAACTGTAACTAGGGAAACCTTCGAGAACTTCTGACATCAATGGTTCTTGTGATTTTATTTTATAATCCTCTTGCTAAAATTCAAGTATCTCATAATAGAGCCAAGGTGGT
This sequence comes from Imantodes cenchoa, assembly GCA_027560375.1. Classification (NCBI taxonomy): domain Eukaryota; kingdom Metazoa; phylum Chordata; class Lepidosauria; order Squamata; family Dipsadidae; genus Imantodes; species Imantodes cenchoa. The sequence goes on from JANHGD010010569.1 coordinate 3,847, forward strand.
GCAGTGGTTTGAGTTCTGTACTCCAGGCTACTTCAACTGACTGCTAGCTGCAGTTCGCCAGTTCAAATCTCACCAGCTCAAGGTTGACTCAGTCTTCCATCCTTCTGAGGTCGATAAAATGAGGACCCAGATTGTTGGGGGCAATATGCTGACTCTGTAAACCACTTAGAGGGGGATGTAAAGCGCTGTGAAGTGGTATCTAAATGCTATTGCTATCCTGTTGAAGGGGGTTTGGGGGATCCTTAAACCTGGCTTGATTTCCCACCATCTCTCTCAGTCCCATTGTGTAGAAGACCTGATCGTGGGAAGCGGAAGCGCATCCATTCAAGATGACATGCTGAGGCCTTTCTCGGACCTCTCTTCCTTAGAAGACCATGATGTTGGCACTCGGCAGGGAGAGCCGGTGCCCATGGGCAATGGACCTGCTCTGAACCTGTCCTGGATTCACACATTGCCCTTGAACCCTCTCTTGGGACAAGTAGACTTCAGTCAGATGAACTCTGTGCTTGGGCAGTTCTTGCTGGGGCCAAACACGAGCAATTATGAAGCGGTTTTCTTTCTCCAAAAGATTATGTTTGCACAGACTGCTTCCAAGACTCTTGAACGTGGCTGCCCTCCTAGCATGTTGTTCTCTGGCTCAGGGGAACCACCTCGCTGTCAAAGTTTGCCTGGTGTTCTGACAGCAAGCGGCTCTGCCCCCAGAGGAACTCTTGATGGCCTCTCTTTGTTGCTGCCCCACTTGTCTAGGGAGAAGCTGGAGAGGAGTGAAGCTTCTGTAGGAAAACCTGTGAAATGCCGCAGCTCCTGATACCCCAGAAGACACCCTGGACTTGCAGACCATCTTTGCCCTTCTTCACAAACTTTTAAAAAATTTAAATGTTTCACATATGTTCAAGAGAAAGCAGAACTAAACCTGTCCTCAGAGTGGAAAACTTTAGTTTCAATAAAGGCACTGCCACAATGGCTTTGATGAGGTTCATGGTTCTTTTTTCCATCCTTTAGACATTTATCTTTGTGATCTGATGGTAAACTATATACCCTTGGCCACAAATGGTCTAGGCCCTGGTATGCACACTCTTCCATAAGGCACCAAGGCAGGAAGAAGTACAATTTATGATTTTAAAAAATTCCTCTCATTCAAAGAGGGAATCCTGAGACCCATCTTACATCCCCTTTTACATTCCCTTTTATTTTATGTATTTTATAACATCAAAGTGTTGGAAGAATAATTTGGGGTTCCAACTGCCAGGAGTGATGCAAGAGCAAACAAAAAATGAAATTCAGGCATATTTGTATTTGGTATTTATTTGTCTAACATGTACAAGATAAGAGGTATAAGTATAAACATGGACATGAACATAGGAAATGAGTACAAATAAATGGGGACAGTAGGATAGGGACAGTAGGCACACCCCCTTTACGGACCTCTTAGGAATGGGATGAGGCCCATGGTAGAGAGTTTGAGGTTGAAGTATGAGGGTTTGAGGCTGTAACAACAGAGTCAGGTAGAGCATTTCAGGCATTGACCACTTGCTGAAGTCCTATTTTCTGCCATTGAGTTTGGAGCGGTTTACCTTGAGTTTGTATCTATTGTTTCCCCGGGTATTATTGAGGTTGAAGCTGAAGTAGTCGTTGACAGATAGGACGATGTAGTAGAGGTTAGACTGTAGGTAGCGTAGTTCTAGGTTGATGGGGCTATCCTTGAAAAGTGTTCGGAGACTACAATTGGTGCAAAATGCAGCTGCCCGTGCGGTTGTGGGTGCGCCAAGGCACACTCACGCTACTCCCATCTTATGCGAGCTGCATTGGCTGCCCATCGGTCTCCGGGCACAATTCAAGGTGTTGGTTATTACCTTTAAAGCCCTACATGGCTCAGGACCAGAATATTTATGGGGCCGCCGCCTTCGACATACCTCCCTGCGACCGGTAAGATCCCACAGGGAGGGCCTCCTCAAAGTCCCATTTGCCAAGCAATGCCGACTGGCGGGACCGCAGGTGAGGGCCTTCTCTGTGGCGGCTCCAGCTCTCTGGAACCAACTACCCCCCGGAGATCCGAACGACCCCCAACCTCCTGGCCTTCAGAAAGGCCGTAAAAACCTGGCTTTTCCCGCAGGCCTGGGGCCACTGATACTGTGTAAGATCTATGTGCGGTGGCCCACGAATGAATGAGTTGGTATGAATGTTTTAATACAGGGGGGATTTTTAAATTGTTTTTTAAATGATTTTAATGTTATTTGTAATTTTTACCATTATTTGCATTGCTTGTACATATGTTGTATGGTAAGCCGCCCAGAGTGCTTGCAGAGTTGGGCGGCATAGAAGCACAAATAAATAAATTGTCTCAAGCCCAAAATTTCGAACCTGGTGGCATAAGGGATTCTATTGTGAGCAGAGGAGTGGAACTGTGAGAAAGATTCATTTCCTAAGAGCAAAAAGATTTGCATTTAAGGGTAGAGTACAGAGAAAATGGGGTGGGAAGGCATGGTTTTATAGGGGGGACTGGTCCTTGGTATGAGCAAGCTGTGGTTTGTATACTTCCTGGTTGGGGACCTCTCTGTGCAGATGTGCAGGTTGCTCCGGATTTGGGCTTTGATACTGTGTGAAATCCAGGAAGAAAGGTTACCCTTAGATAACATGTGGGTTCCAACTCTGGTGTCTCCCATTATCCTGGGGAAATTCCTGTTCTTCGATGTCATCAGTGGGATGCTAGTACATTTATTCTGGAGCAGATCGGAGCTACTAAAAGGAGTGGGGTGGGGGGCAGATCAGAGCTCTTCTATCCATGGGAAATACAAGAGAAAAAGCTGATGGGCAGAACAAAAGCAAGCTCCCCTCTGCATAGGAAAGCAGTTACATGTCAAAGAGGGGGGGGGTCCTTGGTGCTCTCTGAGCTTGTTTTCTTGCAGACGTTGACTAGGCAGCATGATCAGGGCTGGGTGTTACATGCATGTCCTTTTGAATGAGGTCTGACGAAGGAGGGCGTACATTTTGAAGGTATTAATGGGAAAAGGTCATAAAAGTCATTTTAAGAAAGCACTGGGGGGAGGCGTTTCCCCCTTGCCTTCTTCCTAGGCCGGAGAGAGGCCGGGTTCTCGCCTCCCGCACCGCCCGGACTCCCTCCCCGGACAACGTGCACGCCGCACAAATCGAGGGCAGCTTCTCTCCCGCCAGGGACTCTCGGCCGGCAGAGCCAAACGGCGACGCTCCGGCGCCCCCTCGTGGCGACGCCCAGAGGCTTCAGCGGGTGTGTGTGTGGCGCCCTTCGCCATCGGGGAAACGGCCGGAGAGCCACGGCTGGTGGTCTGAGGACCGACGCGGCGGCGAGCGAGGGGCGGCGGCCGCCCTGGGAGCCTCTTCGCGGAACCTCTCGCGGGGCTGACTTCGTTGCCACGGCGACCGGAGGGGGCGCCAACATCCTCCGGCGGGCGCTTCCGCTTCCGGTGCTTCCGGCCCCTCCGGAGGTCCGTGGGGTGGAGATGGCGCACCACGCCAAGTTTCTCGCCCGGACCGTGATGGTCCCGGGCGGAGACGTGGAGCTGGCCTACCGCGTCCTCACCAGGTAGGAGCGCCGCCGCCTCTGCCCCCCGCCCGAGGCTTTGGGTGCCCCTCGGAGGAGCCCCCGGGCAACGCTCCGGCCCTGCCGCGACCGCCAACCTCGCCCTGCAGGCACGGCAGGGCGCGCCCGAGCGGCTCCCCGGCCCCGTCCATCTGCGCCCTGCGGGGCTCTTCGAGGCCTGGAGCCGCACGCGTCGGCTTCCTTTCGGCCCGCGGCCTCAGCAGCAGGATGGGCGCGGACGCCCCGGGATTGGGGCTGCCGCTGGGGGGAGGCTCGGTTCGGCTTCTTTCCGGACGGCCAGCGGCGGCTCAGCGCCCGTATCAAGGCGGAGGCTGCGTGTCTTTGAAGTGGCGTGGAAGCCGACGCGGGTTCTGTCTGAATGACGGCAGTTCTCCCCGCCTAACGGAGCAGAGCCGGCGCGGTCGAGATCGCCCTCTCCTCGCCCCCCGTCCCCCGCGTTTGAAACAGCCGCATGTCGTCCTCGACGGGAACCTGGTGACTCTCCGGAAAGCCGTGCAAATCAGGCGGAAGGCTGGAGGGAGGAGGGGAAATTCAGCCCGATTTAAACTCGCGCGCCCCTTTCGGGTCTTCCTTTTCAAAGAGACGGTCCCTTCCCTCTCCCCTCTTCTTCGCAGAGTCCTCACTATGGATGGGATCGTCGACCACGTTAAGCGCAAGCGGTACTACGAGAAACCGTGCCAGAAGAGGCGGCGGGAGGCCTACGAAGCGTGCCGGAGAATCTATAACTCCGAAATGGGCAGAAAGATCAACTTCCTCATGAGGAAAAACCGCCCGGATCCTTGGCTCGGTTGCTGAGCCGAAGCCGTTCAAGGGCGGGTCTCCTGCTCGCTTTGTTTGTTCGGAAAGGCTGTGAAGTCCATAAAGTCAAGGGGAGATCGGACTGCCCTCTGACTGTCTCAAAGGGCGGAGGAACTCCTGCTTGAGCGGGAGGGGCGGGGCTGGACTAGATGACCTGCCGCAAGGTCCCTTCCAACATACATACATACATACATAAATAAATTGAATGAATGAATGAAGGCATATGAAGTCCCGCGTCTTCTTGAGAGCTTTTCAGTACCCATCCTGGACGCGCACCGGGGTGGGGGTGCTCTTCTCTTCGGGCTTTCGGGCGGGGGGAGAGCAGCACCGGAGGCGGGGATTCTTCCGCCGCCCACCCCCGTTCTCTCCCACCCGTTCGCCTGGGGCGGCTGCGGAGGGGCGAGAGCGGCGGTCAAGCGGCAGCTCCGCACGCGCGCGCCCCCTGCTGGCCGTCAGCAGCATGGTTGCGGCTCAGGCGGGGCGGCCTCCAGGAAGTCCCGCCCCCCCAGGGCCGGAGGGTGCAGTCGTTGGCCAAGCCCGTTTCCGCTTCCTCTCCGCGCGCCGCCAGAGCCGACGTTCCGCCTCCGTCCGCCGCCAGACCCGCGGCCTTCTCCTTCCCAGGCGCCGGAGGGAGGCCGCCGGTGAGCAGCCGCCTCGGCCCCCCGGTTCCCTGGGCGGGGCTGCCGCAGCGGCGGCCCTGTTGGCTGTTCAGAAGCGGCGGCGGCGGTGCTGCTGCCCACGGCCAGTGCGAGGGCGGGCAGCGGTGGCCCCAATCCCGGCCGGAGTCCGGCCTCGGGGTGGAGCGCTTCCTTTCCCCCTCGGGCCTTTGCAGCCGTGACCCCCTTTCTCCCCCACCCCCAGCGCCCCGGCGGAGCCTTCCCAAGATGGCGCTCTCGAAGCGGGAGCTGGACGAGCTGAAGCCGTGGGTGGAGAAGACGGTGAAGCGGGTCCTCGGCTTCTCCGAGCCCACCGTGGTGACCGCCGCCTTGAACTGCGTCGGGAAAGGGATGGACAAGAAGAAGGCAGCCGGTAGGTCTTTGGAGGGGGGGGGGGGAGCCGCTGCGGGCTGGGCTGGGCCTGCTCCGGCCGCCGAGATCCTGGAGGGCCGGGGCATGCGGTCGGCCCCTCCTCCTCTGGCTTGCTCTGGCTGGCCCGGGATGGAGCCCGGGCCGGGGGCGAGACTTGTGTCGCGGGCTGGAGCCAGCCGCTGGAAACAGGGTAAGGTGGTTGAGCTGCCCTCCTTATCCGAGGGAAAGAAGGTGATGGTGAAAGAGCTCCGTGGCCGCCTTTTTTCCCTCCGGGCAGTTGGGATGAACTGGGAAAAGAAGTCGCTGGTTTCGGATGGGTTGAGGTGGTGTTTTTTGGGCTGCCACGCTGCACTACACACTCTCTCTCTAACTCTCTCTCTCTTTTCTCACCAGACCATCTCAAGCCCTTCCTGGATGATTCCACCTTGCGGTTTGTTGATAAGCTTTTTGAAGCCGTTGAGGAAGGGCGAAGCTCTCGACACTCCAAGTCCAACAGTGACCGAAATCGGAAGAGAGAATTAAAGGTGAGCTGAATTCCTGCTTGTTTTGCTATTTTCTTATTGGGGCTGGAGAGGGGCAGTTGTCAGGAACTGGCAGTGTTGCTTCATTATGTTTTATTCTTCCAGAGGGGGGAAAAAAGTACCCTTTGGATCTGTTTTCTTAGTGGTCTTCTGCTACCCTGACTGCTCTGTCCCTTAATTCTGCAACCAGAAACCACCAGAAATCTTACAGTGATGACGATAGCAGCTGTGGAGTATTTTTTGTTGTTGCTGTTATATGAAATTAATTTGGACTAGAGCTGAGAAAATTTGGCCTTAGCTTGGGAATGCCAATAATGTAGGGCGTGGATTAAAGCACATAAACGCCACAGAACAATGGCATTGTCTTGGTGCATGGGACAGATGTACAGAAAGCTGGCAAATGTCTGTAAGCGCCGGATGCATAAGCTCTTCTTGGCTGACTGCTGATTTTATTGGCCCCAAATTGTTGCAGATGATCACAGACTGAAAAGAGGCTTGCTGGGGGAGGCATTATTTGTAGTGGTTGTCCCAGGGAATTGTAGGTGGATCGGTAAGGCAGGTATTTTTTTGGGGGGGAGGAGTGACTCCCATCACCTGCAGCTGGATAGCCAGTGGTCAAGCATGGTGTGGATAGTTTCTCAAAACATCTGCATTAGATAGAATCATATTCTGCCCTGCAACATAATTCTGGCTACAGTGGTTTTATGGTTGCTTTGAATTGAATTACAGGCCTAGAAGAAGCGGAAGCTGGGCATTTGTGCTTGGCTCTGTAAGGAACACGGTTATTCAGATCAGACTGAAGGTGCCCTTGGTTGATATTCTCTTGTGGTGACCAGCCAGGTCCTTCTTGTCACCCTTAGCAAAACAGGAGAACCTCTTTGGCTCTACCTTTGCAACCAAAACTGCACGGTAGACGGTCCCAGAAGGAATCAATGCTCTTCCAGAAAATTGTGAAACCCTTTGCTTATGGCCTTCTAATACAGTTACTGTCGCACATCTTGTCCTGGCTAACTCATAGCTTGGAGAAGCCCCTTCTTCAGTCTGTTTTGAACATCTGATTGGAGGGCAGGGAATTAGCTGCAAGACAATCTTTCTTGGAAGCAGCGAGTAGCCTGAGATTTATATCCAGTCTTTCCTTGGTTTTTTCCTTCCCCCATTTCGCATTGTGGAACTTCTTCCTAGTTGTTGTATTGATTGGTTTTATATAGATGGGTTAATATCCTTTAGCACCTCTGGATGTCTTCTTTTCTCCTCCTTTGCTTTTTTCTGAGGTCGTGTAGAATCTTCCAACCCCCAAAGACTGGGCTTTGAAATGAGAAAATACCCTGGTCTGATAGTTGGAGCCTCAGACCGCCATTGTTTGGTGCTGGTCAGTCATTTGCCTTTCAGAAGCAGCGGTAGTGCTTGAGGCCGTCTCCGTTCCACACTTTCTGCTGTGCGGAGCCACTCCTTTTTTCTTTTTCATTGTGTTTCTGAGCACCTGGAAATTAAATAAGGCCCTAGGAATAAATTAGAGTGGGCAGTTCCTCTTCCTGCCCATCATTCATTCCAAATGCAAAATCTTTCTAATTGGAGGGTAACAAACTGCTCAAAAAAATCTTCCTACTCCTGGAGAACCCAGCCAGCCACTTGCTTTGTTTTGAGTTGTTGCCCCAAAGATCTGCAAGTGGGATCCAAGGGCCAATAGAATTGGGCAATTCAGGTGGGTGGGGCACAACTACTTACTGAATCCCATGATTCACATTCTTCGCCAGCATCTCTTCCTCCAGAAACTTTTAACACTGCTCTACCGTTTTTTGAGAAATTCTCTCCTACTTCATTTTCTTGTCAAGAGATTTCGCTTTTAACACCCTTCCCAACTTTGGGTCTTCCCACCCCACCCCCTCTTCAGTTCAGCAATTGAGTAAGGAAAGAAAAAGGTCTGCATTGGAACTCTCGTTAATACTTGTCTGTGGGCTATTTTGTACCCATCGACTGGCGTGGAGAGCCAGACTTGTTTCTTTAAATCTCTGGCATCTAAAGCAAAGGCGTCAAGAGACTTCGGTTGCAAGATTAGTTTTCGTCCCTCCCTCCAGGTTGCTCTTCTTTTCTGAAAGGAATCTGCATCTTTCCCCAGGAGGAGTAAAAGCAGTTGCATTTCTTCCCTTTCTTTGAACTGGGCTTATCTTGCAGGGACCTACCTCTCACGCTGCGGAGGACTGCGGGGCTCTACACTTTTCATACTATGGGCAAGCCCTTTTCTCTTGAACTTGTAGGTGTGTCACGATGTGCCCTGGTTTTGGACGAGGAACCGTCCCTGTAAAGTATGACCCAAAATAGCGAAGAAGGAGGTTCAGCTGTCGCTTGCAGATAGATGGTTTGTATGCATACCTTTTGATTCTCTTTGGGAGGAAGTAGCAGCCGTATGGCCTCTCCCTCTGATCTCTTTCCATGTGAAGTGGAGAAGGAGGCGGCCTGTAGAGTCTAACCTCATCCTTTAGCTTCTCCAGGGAAGATTTCCATCTTCTGATTATTGGTTGCCCTTCCCTTTTGTTTTGCCTGCAAGAGAGACGCTGATTTGCATAAAGCTTACCTCCGCGCCCCCCCCCCCCTCCGGCAGTGTTTTTTTACTGTGAATAAAATCCCTCTGCAAGAATTCAGCTTTTCAACAATACATT
>JANHGD010010573.1:0-10217 GCA_027560375.1 Imantodes cenchoa
GGCTGTAAACCGCCCTGAGTCCCTAGGGAGAAGGGCGGGATAGAAATAATAAATTATTATTATTATTATTATTATAAGTTATGGATAGTTGTTTTATACTGCATTCCAGGATTTTCAGAGTTAACTCTTCAAGAAAAAATTAATAAAAATTAATAAATTAATAAATCATGTTAAAATCTGTTGCACAAGCAAACTTGTATTTAAATAGTCCAAAGCTTTTCCTAATTATGCAACCCATATGGTAAAAAGATACTGTCTTAAGACAGCAGATGCAAGTGGAAAAAAAATCTCTTTACCTAAGATGATCCATTTGAATTTTTTCCAGTTCTCCCTCTTGCTGCAGCTTCTTTGCTTCATACCACATTCTTCTAAGAGTTGAGTAGATTTTAAGAGAGACATATGAAGGCAGAAAAGCCCAGCTGCAAACATGGGCTGTTGCTTTCATTTGTATGGATTCCCACCACGGATATGCAACTCTGTCTTGCATATAAGCATATTAAGCAAGAGTTCACATTTGAAGACATGCCAAATTCTTATATTCTCGTGAATTTAATCTTTAAAAAACTATGTATCTCACATTGCAGATTACTATAATCTCCTAAAAGCAAAAATGTTTGCTAATGGACAACATATTTTCTGCACACAATTGAAAAATATATATTAGTCCTATTTGGCTGTTTGTATTACTCACAGTTTTCTTATGTGTGTGTTCCTTTATGTTTATAGTATTTGGCTCAGCATAACATGTCATTATAGAAGTATAGGCTTTAATTCAAAGAGTTTACTAGATACTATTGACTAACTAGTAGTTTTAGGAAGAAAAGACACACAACAAATAAAAAACAGTAACTATATCATTATATCTTGTAAATTCTCTTTCTCAAAACAGTTGTTATCAGTCATGTGTTACAGTTATTAAAAGAATGGTACACTTGATTTTATCAGTATCTTCATTAAAATCTTTCTGTTTGCCTAGCCTTGGTTTTTGCCAAGAATGTTATTTGGGCATTTTTTTCTTCTATTCCATAACATACTTTTGTACATTCAGTAGAAGAAATCCATGGGTGAAAACATTCTTGCTAACATATTTTTCTGGATCAAGGTATATAACTTCTTTCAAATAAAGCCATTAACCATACTTCACTGTATTTAAAAATCTGTGAGAGGAAGAACTGTGCATTAAAACTTAAAAGTGAAGTTAAATATATATGAATAAGTTAGTAAACTATTGTTTCAGTTATATGGTATTAGTAAAATTAGAATTGGAATTAAGGTTTACTTTTCCTTTGCAAATGTGCACATTTCCATATAATATCCACAAGATGGCATTATCTTATTTTTCATTGTTCTTATTTTAAAATCAGTACAGTATTTGAATCAGATTTCTAGATTTACCCTGTGCCATTAAAAATAGTACCCTGTCACAATCACATATTTTACTTGATTTGTTTGTTTGTTTAATTTATTTATTTAATGGAGTTATTTGCTGCCCATCTGATAATGAAATGACTTTAGACATACCGGTAGGATATCAACGATTAATATATGCAAATTAAAATCTTGAAAAGTTAGATCTTGGAATAAAGTGCTATTCATTAAAGCTACAGAATGCTGCAATGTAATGACCTTCAGAATGGATGGCAAAAAGAAACAAGAAGTCATTTTTTACACTAATGTTAAAGAAAAACTAGTATAGTTAATCAAGCAATATCTAGCTAATGAAATCATGATGAGCTAATGCTTTATGCTGGCATAATTAAAGTTGATTTTTGTGCACAGATGAAAATTATATTCTAGCAAATATTAGAAAATATAGTACAAACACCCTGAATGTTGTTTGTAATTAGCCTATTTTTTAACTTGGAAAGTAGTTCGTAGAGAAAATAGCAGAATAAGTAGAGGTTTTATATATTAAAGAAACTAGAGTTCTTAATTCTGTTAATCAGTAAGAGTAATTAATAAGGTATTAAGCATAAAGTATACAAAGAATATTAAGAGTTGGAAGAGTTCAGATTTGCTACTTAAAAGTTAGGAGTATGGGATTTAGATTTTGAATACTACATTTCTCATTGGTGTTACGTGATTTAGATATTTAACTATTTTGAAAGTTTGGCATGGTATTTCAAAAGTTTATTATTAATTTTTAAAACGTTTCATTCTGCCATATAAATAATTGCACCTTTTTTTTTTCCAGAGTCAATACAGATTCGTTTGTGAGGCTATTTTGAAAGTGTACAAAGAAGAACTTGTTAGACCTTTAAAGACATCACTGAATAAATAGGAAGCAAAAGATAACTTTCAGAGAAGATTCTACATAAGACACAAACTGTACTTGTGCTATAATGTTTCTGGAAAGAAATGATGTCTGAAAATAATGAAGAACTGAAAAGGACTTCAGCACTATTGCACTTTAAGTTAAAACTGAAAATCAGTCTCTAAAACACTATGATTTCTCTGTGTTGAAAGACTCAATTCATGCTTTGCTTCAAACAAGCCACAGAATTAATGAGCTCCATGAGTTCTGGATAATTTTCCAGACTTCGTTGCAGTGCCATATAGCCCTTTTGTTCGAAATGCTACAAAAAAAGAAAAAGGAAAAAAAAAGCTTGGAATACTTTCATTCTTTATTTGACACCTGTTTCTAAAGCAACAACAATACATGCAAAGCTATATCTTCCGATGCTAAAGTTGTCATGTTATTTGCTACCTTTTATTTTGGTGAAATATTAGCAATATTCCTTTTATTAGATACACTGCCTACTGAAACAACACATTTCTCCCTGTGCCCTTCTAGAATCTAACCTGATTACTAACGGAAGGCTGCAGTATGATCTAACCCAATAAACAGCTGCATAATAGCCCACTGAACCAGCATTTTGTTTAGTTGGTATATGAACATTCTTTGTACTACTAGTTCTGTTCCTGTTTCTCAGCAGATTATAGTACCAGTATGTTCTGAAACATTGATGGCGTTACCTATGGGAATGAATGTGTGTATTTTGTCTTAACCCCTTAAGTGCCTTGAGACTTACAGTGTATGTCTTAATGGCAAGGGACTTGTGGCCCTCAAGGGGAAGCTATCATCATAATTAGATTCATTTTGAAATATGATCCTTGGTGCTTAGAATATGGTACAGTAAGGGGTCACAAATTACTGTTCCTAAATACTGTTCTTTTTCTCTCTATAAGTACCTATGGGTACATTTTACTGTGGGTAGCAAAAGCACTCTAGCCTGTTAAGTATATAACCTTTGTTTACTGCTATGAATTGAAATGGAAATTCTGACACATTCCTTTCAACTGGTAAACTATCAATTTATAATTGAAAGCCAATATATTGATTTAGAATGTGTTCTTCTGTTTTTCCCTCACATTGAAAAGTAGCAACTTGACTAGGATATAACATTTTAATTATATTGATCTTCTGCTTGAAATATGAAGATCCAAGGTGAGATTTCCCTATCATAGTTATTTTTCTCCCAGTTCATGTTTGTTGTTTCTCAAGTCATGTTTATGTTGGGTTTTTTTTTTAAAAGTGTCATTGAAGTTTTATCATTGTCCCTTAGAGCTTTCCGATAAGCTCTTTGGGTCTTTCTATGATACTTCATTCAGAAATTGGCATATACAGTTGGAATTAGCAGAATCTGAACATATTGCATATAGGTTTGTTTTTTGTATCATTCAGAAATGTTTCTAGGGCAGTTAAAACCCACTAGGCAATGAATAATCTTTCCCTAGTTAAGCTGACAATTTAATTCTTTATGATCTTAAATCTGTCTGTAGTTAAATATTTTGATTTGCTGCCAGGTTTTTTAAAAAGCGAGATATGCAGAATATGGAATGAGACTATGAAGTTTTAAAAATGCATTCGTGTGTGCATGCGTGCGTGCACGCACGCATGTATAGAAAGAGTGAATGAGCATGTATGTGTATATGTATAGATACACACACACACACACACACACACATATTGTGGTGGGAGAAACTTACAGATATGTCAATACCGGTAGATGAGGAGGCACTTTTTCCAAATCCCCTTTTCCTGCTGTCAGTTGTATTTTCTTAGAACTTTTAGAGGGCTGGAAATAGAGGTCTCTATTTCTCATAACTGCTTCCAAAGAGGGATCCCTCACCTTAGATTAAGAGTCTTCCATGGACAGGAGAAACTTCTGTATGTAACATGATGCCTCGACCCAACCATGATGCATTGAGGAAATTCCCAGTCAGTTTAAATACTATTATATAACCCTATGCCATGATGTGAAATGAAGGAGTTAACAAAATCTTTTAGATTTGTTTTAAACAGACTTGTAAGCTAAGCAGTATTGTTTCTTCACAAACCAAATCTAGCATATTTGTTTAATAGTTCTTTATTGCCTCCACACATACACATACACACCAGTACTACCATCAAGGAATTGATCAGCTTTTTTTTTTTTTTACCCATCTTGTGGCTCAAGCGAGATTGAATCTGAGTTTCAAAAACTTCCACATTCTTAAAAGAGCTTTTTCCTATCTGTAGAATTGTAGTTGTGTTTTCACAAACTGAAGCAAATGCAAAATGCACTATTTCTGACAGCAGTGAAAGTGAAGGGAGTAATGGAATCAAGGTTATTCTAGATGAAATAACTGAAAGATCCACGGGCTTTTGATGGGCTGTTACTATTCTGTAGAAATAAGAGATTGGAGAGGGGAGTTTCATATGATAAAGTGCAATGTGGAAACAGGCATCGAAGTCTGCAATCATCTAAACTTGCCTTACACGTTGGTGTAAGCTATGTAAACCTTTTAATGGAATGTCTGCAGTGGTCGTTCTTACTACTGCTAGTTTTTGGTAAATGCAAATAATAAATGTACATCTACTCGTGTTTGCTTAAAAAGAAGCTTCATAACTGGAAAGTGGGTGTTGACTTAGATATTATTTTTAATTGTTATACCATTGTCCTGGTAATATTGTCTCTCTAAGATTGTTGAAGGGAAAAATCTAGTATGGCTTAGCAATGTGTATTGTTAATACTGTACATACACTCATATTTGTATATGAGGCTGCCAAAGTAATTCAAATCTATAAGAAACATTGCTACAAGAAGATACAGCATTGTTGTAGCAAAGTTTTGGTATTTGGTAGATATATGCAACATAGAGACAGAAATTTTAACTACCTTAATGTCTTCCCTCCAAGCTGATTTAGGAGTTACTAAGCCATGCCAACAAATACATTTTAAAATTATATTTCCTTGGTAGGGTCACAAACTAAAGGAATTTAAATGCCTAAATTAGATAAATGGAATAATAAAAGTATCCTTATGTCTTTGAAATGAATGTTCAAATTACATCTGCCCACTATGATATTAATATTTTACTAATACTTTATATGACCTAAAAGTTAATACTGCTAATTGCTTTGCATTGGGTTATGAGGATCTGCATCAAGCTGAAATGAAAAAATATTTTTGTATGTGTTTCATTCTGTATAAAACATGAAAATGTGTTTCAGGCATAATGTCATATAAAATGATAAGTGTTATGGATGTCAGATTTTATGGAGAAATATTTTCTTACTATTTGCTAAAAACTGGGGAGAAAAATTGTAACATTTCCTGTTTTCTAATTCAAATTGCTTTCATTGTAAATAAGAGCAATAGGGTAATAGTTTTGTGCCAATGTATTTTTTTTTAAATGTTGAAAATTATAACTATTTAAGGTACTTTTGAAGATTTGTTTCATGCAGAAATCTAGGACTCTAAGACTTGTTAAAATGGTTTTTGTTTTGTTTTGCTATTTAAGTTGTGTGGCTTTGGGATGATGGGGTTATACCAAGTTAAATATAAAGTATCCATAGTCATTTTCTGAGAAATACAACTGGTTAATTGCACCACTTAGAGAAATCTCTCCAAATCTGAGTGGAATATGCATCTCTAGTAACAGAGTCATTCACCATTTGCTTATAGCTGAACGTTGTGGGCATAGAAGCAGATTTCCTCAGATGCATTAAAATAGCCACGTCCCTATATTTTTATTAGTAATAGTAGTATGTGACAAAAAATATTCTTGGTATAGTTGATGGAAACATTGGGTAACTTTGGGATAAAAATTGGACTATGTTAAATTACAGCGTTACCTGCCATTATAGAAACAATAAAGTCCACCATGTACTCTGCAGGCCAAAACATTTTACCATTTTAATTCCCCTCCCCCTAAAATCATGCTGCAGCTTTCATCAACAGCTTTATATAAAGATTTCACAAACCTTTTCTACTTGTAAAATACAGGTTAATTCTAATATTTTCAAGTGTTGTAATGGTAGTATCCTGCAATTAATTATTTAGAAATGCTGCTCTCCTCTAATTAGAAGGCCCAAAATGCAAGTGAAGAGAGCCGGAGAGAGGTTTTTTTGATAGAACTGGTAAAGATGGCACTTTATTGGAGGCAAAGTACAGATTAGAAGGTAACATCTATGGGAGGTGCAATGAATTGCTTCAGTTGCAGCTGTGTAGGGAGGATAAGTAGTAGAAAGTGGGATAACAGAAATTTTACATCTGGTGGAGGCAGAATTCCCTTATATTTTTAGAAGGGTTCTGCTTGATGGACAAAATTACAACTATGCATGCCTTCAGTTGGCAATGATTCCCAGTAGCATGTCTGCCCCAGACACTGTATTAAGCCATATATGTTTCAGTCAAGTGTCCCTCTTCACTGTGACTAAGCTGTCTACAAGGAATGGAGACATCCGGTACTAGTAATCCTACATTAATGTATAGTTGACAACAATTGCAGATTATTTTGATTTCTACATGTTTTAAAATTACATTTGTAGATTTCCACATGATGTAAAGCATATTGACCAGAATATTGTCTATATGTATATTCCACCCATATATAAGATTAGTATATTAACCCCCTAAATAAATAGTAAGTGTATAAAGTGGCAGGAAAGAACTCGTCTTGCACTAGTTATTAATAAATTTCTAGCTGTTATAAAAGAGCAGAAGAACAGAAGAATTTTTTCTTCTTCTTCCAGAATCCCTATGAATTTTACAATAAGGCTTTTTGCTGAAGAAAAGTTCCAGCAAAGATATTTCCTCCTCTGTATGCAACCATTCACCATTTCCTTATAGCTGAATATTGTGGGCATAGAAACAGATCCTCAGATGCATTAAAATAGCCATGGTAGTGATTTATAGTATATCTGAGCATAAAAAAATCATTTTGCCAGTTGGATTTGCTTCCAAGCAAATGAGTTGAGAAATGCCTTTTGAGAGAGAGGCCTTAACCAGAAATACAGTGACTTGGATCTAAAGATATTCTTACAGGTTTCTGGCTTGCAGGAGGGGATTCCTGCAACAGCCTTCCCCAATCTGGACATCTTCCAAATGAATGTGGAATTCTGCAAGCTAGAATCCATACATCCAGTGGATTCCCAGATTGGGAAAGGCTGCCTAACAATTTCTGTTTTCTGTTATTACAGATCTGTGTCACAACACATGCCAATGGTTCCTAATATTCAGGATGGAATTTAAATTCAGAAAGGGGTGTAAAAGTGCAGGTTTTTTTTAACTCAAGTCTGTTAGCTAAATTTGTTTTATATTCTGGGGAGATGATAATCTCATTTTTCTGATATGCTCTGCATTTGTTACAAAACTTTTTAGTGATTGAGTGGGCTGGTTAGTTTTAATATGCAGCTGCCATGTTTTCATAAACATGGAAGATTAACTTTTTGAGTTGTGCCATTGTCACATGCTGCAAAATAAGGAACACTGGTTACAAACCTAAATCATCTAGTTCACTGTAACATTTAAATAGTTTATTTTAAAAATGGAGACACATTTAAAACATGGGAATTGCTAGAAGGGACAAACTAATGTATTTGTTTTAATTTAATGTCATAATGGCTAAGCTAGAAAGGCAAACCAAAGCTAAAATACTTGTTTCTCAATATTCTGAGTAGGATAACAACAAATAGGAAAAAAAATCATCTTGGTTTGGATAATTGCCTATCTGGAGCTTTGAAAGTTTCATTCCCTATTTAAGGAAATAATTTCACTGGCTATATGGTAAAATTACATTGCCATAAATAAAATGTTACTGTTGCATGATAACTCCTACACAAAACTTTGAAGACCACTATACTAATATTTTGGAAATTATTCCCCTGGGAAATACAAGTGGATACTTTGGAAAGTAAGAGTTTGACAATATTTGCTTACTTATTACTTATTTAACATCGTTTTAAGTGTATTGCATTTTTATCTAAATTTCTTAAAAATTCAAAATAGTAGCACTTTACGTAATGCTTTACTACTGAAAAACTTTTTAGACAAACAAATCTATTATATGATTACAGAGATGTTTAACTTAATGAGAGTTTATTGGGATGATTCCTAATGTGAATGCTTTAAAACTTACCTTTCTAGTTTGCTTCCATCCATGTTAAAATATTTTAATTAACTCCAAATTCTTAAATCTTGCCATATTCCAGATAAATGCTTAATAGTAATGCTTCTGTATCCATTATAGTGCTAGGACAGCGTATTTCATGATATAACAATGCAGTTCTGAACCTTTTTTCAAATTGAGTTTCAGAATTGTAATAATCAGCAGTGAAATTAAAATACTCCCACAAATAATTATCAGTTATTTTATGTTTAGTTTTTTCAGTATCTAATATTTGCCATAAATGAAACATTTATAATGGCCTTGAATCCAGTAGTGTACAATTCAATGTCTAATTATTTAGACATTTTCAGACTTGGGAGACCTTGGAGGAAAACCTCAAACGCAGCTTAATTATGAAAGCAAAAATTATTGAAACTTTAATATAAATGTGGGAAGAATTTACATGCCCACAGAATGCTTTGATTCCTGCTTAGCATTTTTATATTTGTTTTAAAATCTATAAATCAGCAAGAGTTGTTTGTATAACTTTATAAAGAGTAGGTAGTGCACAAAAATAATTTTAAGAGGGGAAAGTTGCAATTTATGTAGGTAAAGTCTATGATAGAATTGGAGGTTCTAAAACAATTAGCACTAAGTTGCATTGTATTCTATTGTTTAATAAACTAACCGGTATGATTATTTCCACACATTAGAGGCTGGTTTCAAGTGTAATGTTAATATGGATACTAACTAATGATGCGATTCTCCTAGCAAATTCTAAAATTTTGTGTTTATATGTAGGATTTCTTTATTTCCTTTTTTTCTGGCACAGGTGCTATTCTGTATGTAAATAATAAAGGATATAAAATTTAGTGTCTGGATCATATCCACTGTTCTATGGGTGGCCATATTTATTTTTTGCTGGAATGAATTTGCATGTTTTTTGTGATTTTGTGTTGTCCAGTCTATCTGGATGTACATTGCTCAGTGAATGGGCTTTGACCATCTCATTTATATCTAAAGCCAAGATAACTGGCCATCATCTTGTTCATTCTGCAAGTTTGTTCTCATAGAGATTAATTTGTCTTTGAACTTGGGTGTTTTCATTTTTTAGAAACCAAGATAATTCAACTAAGAGCCTGTATATTAAATAGCAGGAAATGTGCTCTGTTTAACATGCACTTGGATTTGTTTAACACTGGACAATGTGGAAAGAATTCATCATTCATCACTGCAGCTACTGTATGTGTTAAAAGGACCTTATATATTTTGCCTGTATTGGAGTATAAGGAGAGTCCTCATCATTAATAAGGTACACTAATAATATACAATACCAGCAGCTCCCAGAGGAAGATAAATATTTAACATTTAACAAATCTTGTTTTTAGTCTTAAGAGCAAATTCCTTCTATTATGTGAAACCTATGCTGTTATACATATTTTGTGGATATATTTAATTTTGATTGACAAATAGTTGTCTAGGTACAAACTTGAAAAATATAGTTTACTTGTGAATCTTAATTGTTTAATTGCAAAATAAAGATGTGCTTTAGTAAAATGTTAAGTATTTTTTTATTATGAAAACCTGTGTCTTATGCTATATTACCAGGGGTGGGTTGCTACTGGTGCGGCCCACCCGGTAGCGCCCGCAAATTGTGCAACGGCTCCGGGGCCGTTGCAACCGGGCCGTTGCGTTTGCCATCCTTTTTTCTGGGTTGTGGTGTTTTTTGGGTTTTTTTTGGCTTTCTGCGCATGTGCAGAAGCTGAAATCTTGCACCAGGACGCTCACTCATGTGAGATTTTGGCTTCCGCATGCGCGGAAGCAAAAAAAGCCAAAATCTC
>JANHGD010010573.1:16913-28293 GCA_027560375.1 Imantodes cenchoa
GTATTTGTATTTTAGTTTATATTGTATGATTGTTAGCCGCCCGGAGTCCTCTGGGATTGGGCGGCATACAAATGCGTATAATAAATAAATAAAAAAAATCATTTTTACCCTCAAAACATGTTCAAAAAATTGAAATTTCCCACTTTGAACAGATTGGTTATTCTGAACTTGATAAGGAACGCTTCAGATTCAAAATGTTCTTCACATCCCTACTAGAAACAGTTCATTTGGATAACTTACATTACAGGAACCTCCTAAATTCAGTATATGCTTAGTAATTGATGTGATAGCCTATGTATTGTAGAAGAAACTATAACCAGTCTACCTATAAGCTATCATTGCGTGATTTGTATGTATAGTTTTAGAGATGAGAAGAAGCCTATATGTGGCAGAGAACTGCATGCCTCCCTTTAAGTCAGAGTGTCAATTTTCACTATTATGAAAGGTGAAACCTCTCCTGTCTCACATATCAACCAGCACACTATTAACCAGATAAGTGTGCTCCAACTGATACCCTTCAGATATGTGGACAGCATTTATTAGTCTCAGTTATGTCTAAAGGTAATCGTTACAATAAAAATAATTTTGCTTGTGCCTCCCTGTGATAATTTTCTTTATAACTTAGCATTTTCCCATTTTTATGCCTTGTATAATTTTTCCTTACATTGATCTTTTTTAGTTTTCATCCGATTTTTCTTCTTTTTTCAGCATTGGTTGGACCACACCAAGAGTATAAAAAAACAAGTTAAAAGTAAGTGATTGAGTTTTAACATATTTTTCAATGAAGTGTTGGGTTCATATTTTGGGATCCAGTTCCTCTAAGATACATTTTGACAAAATGAAATAAAAATGTTGCAGTAACAGAAAAAGGGTGTTATATTTCCTTTTGGCTCAAAAGGAATTAATTACACTGCACGGAACATTGGCTTGTTGTCAAACTGCATGTAGTTATTTTAAAAAAAATATTTCCATTTTCACTGAAAGACAGATATTTGAGGGTGGTATTTTCTAGGAAACTTTGTTCCTTTAGAGTATTGTTCATATTTCTCGTTCTTTCAAATTATTCTCTTGGTAGTAAAATACAGAAAGATCAGAAAGCTTGAAATTCTAGTATAACAGGTACCTTGAATCAATATTTGGTACCATCAGAGGCTACCTGGTCTAGAATTTATCTTACTGAAAAATAATGAGAAATGGAATAGAACAGAACAGAATGCAACCTATCATAACAAAAATTAAGAAGCAATATGAGTAAAGGCAAAATGCATATAATCTACTGCAAAATGGTTGCATTTTTTGCTAACAAAAGAACATAGCTTTCAGTAA
Source organism: Imantodes cenchoa (assembly GCA_027560375.1). Classification (NCBI taxonomy): domain Eukaryota; kingdom Metazoa; phylum Chordata; class Lepidosauria; order Squamata; family Dipsadidae; genus Imantodes; species Imantodes cenchoa. The sequence continues at coordinate 18,240 of JANHGD010010573.1, forward strand.
AACAGGTCAAGTAGGTGTCAGTGGGATGCAAAACTGAAAAGTAGTGAAAGTTTTGGAAGCTGGTTAAAAGTTCAGAGGTTCCAGGATTAGAAGACCTAGAGAGGTGGAACAAATTCCTTTTTTCCTAGGAAGGCACAGTAACAGTATGCCTCTTTCATTTGTGCTTTGCAAATACCACATAAACCTATCTAGGTAGCTTTGCTATGTTTTTACACTCCAAAAATGCAATGCTTCTTGTTTCAGCTTTAAATCTGTAGGATGTGTGCTGATACAGGCTTCCACAGCCAAGATCTATGGATTTCTCACTTCATAGAATAGAGCTTGGTAATACTGGGATTAACCTAGATTTGTCTGTTCTTGGCAAGCCAAATCAACTTAATGTAATGTAACTTTGATGGCTTCTAATACCTAATATAAAATTACCTTTGCCTTTTTTAACCCTTTATTGCTGATATGTTTTATATTTATATTTTAAAAAATTAATTCCATTTTGAGAGCAATTTATAACTGGTTGTGTACCTCTGAATATTTTTGCAAAATATTGTCTTTGCTATCAGTAACCCATATTCCTTTCTGTAGTTGGTCCACCGTACTGTCTTCATCTTCGTGTAAAATTTTACTCTTCTGAACCAAACAACTTACGTGAAGAGCTCACAAGGTACATTGTATGCAAGGAGAAAAAGTACAAATCCTATCGAAAAACGTTGATGATCTGTATTTATAGTTCAGTATATAACATTCTAATATGAATATGAATGTTGCAAGGTTCCTAGTTTTTGAATAGTTAAATAAAAGTTGGGTACTCATATTATGCCCCCAAGGGCAGGGATTAGAATAAACAGTGGAAAGGTAGGAGCAAATGCATGCAGTATCAGTGAAATGTATTCAGTTTTATATCTAGTCCTCATAGCATTCCTATTCTATTGAGAAAACATATGAAAAGTTCTATTAAACAGATATTTTATAAAAGATTTTGGACTTGTCCAAGAAATCTGCTTTGGGATTGCTTTGAATTATGAAAAAGTAGGGAAAAACATAAATGAAAAATAATCACTTCTCCCTGTTCTCCCATTTCAGTATTCTTCTGTGATAAAACAGTACTAGACTGTTCCTTGTTTCTGTGTTTTCACTGAGAATCCTTTGTGCTTTATATGATCTTTATAAATACTATATGTATAGCATTAGTCTGTTTATTTTCTTGATTTATTTTAAAATATTTATAGTCTATTCAGCATCCAGAGAATTTGCAGAAAACTAGTTAGATCAAATTGGTCATGACGCCTGGCATCATTATGGATATATGTTGGGTGTGTTGACTAGACTCTGGCAACAATTCCTAGCTTTTTCAAGGATGTCCTTTATCAACCTTAATTCTTCTCTTTTCCTTTTTTTAGATCTCTCAACCTTGCTAAACTAGTTCGTGTGTGTGTGTGTGTGTGTGTGTGTGTGTGTGTCTGTCTGTGGTACGCGCGCACGTGTGTTTCTCCCAAGATGTGAATTTCTGCTTGCTGAGCAACTTCCCAAGCAGTCTGCCAGTCCTTTTTCACCCAGAAACAATTGATTGGCTCTCCTTGCGGTTGCTAGTAACCATCTCTAGATCCATACACTGAATGCATCTGTCTTCTTTCTGTCACTCTTTCTCAGTGATCAGTTGTCACAGCCACACTTCAACTCTGGTAAACTCTTACATTAACTATTCTAATCTGTATTGTCATAGAGATAAGACAAAAATCTATCATGATCAGATAAGATCATTATCTTCACACACTCTATGGCATACTGCCTTGTCTCTTGAAATTAAGAACATGAAACTATGCATATACTACTAAAACTCCTGTGACTCTTTATAACGTCAGTTGGGTGAAATGATGCATTATATTATAGGGAAAGTTTTTGAATCAACGTCCTTCAAATGGACTAAATTGAAAAATGGGTCTAAAATTTTGGACCCATTACCATCATTGGATTGAAATTTGGCAAATTTGTTGGCTGCTTCAGTGTTGCCACAGTGCCATGGTTGGGCACAATCACATACTCACATTTCCAAGCTCCCTGCCAGCTTCCCACCAGGAAAGTCAATAAGGAAGTCAAAGTTTGCACACGCCCCCCCCCCCCCCGCTCTTTTTCCCATCCATGATCATTTTCTCTGCTTAGGTAAAGAAATACCTCTGAAACAATGACCCAGTGGCTCATGGATTGTCTAATGTACTGCTATCACTTTGCCATAAACAGCGAGTACATTGAACATAACTGGTCGACATTAACCCAGACTTTTCCATTTTTATTTTCATAATGAGCTCTCCATTTTGTCTTTGTGTCAGCTTATTTTATTTTGTTGTAGCTAACAATGTGGTATTGTCTGCATATCACAGATTGTTGGTGCTTCAACCTTCAGTTTTGATTCCAGTTGCCATCTCTTCCAATGTTGCCATTGACATAATATATTCCCTGTGTAATTTCAACAGATGGAGGGACAATATGCATCCTTGTCTCATTCCCTTCCCTATTCTGAACCACTCTGTTTCTTCACACTCAGTTCTGACAGTAGTTTCTTGTTCTTTTGAGGAATAATCAATTGTTCTGGTTCACCCATTAGCCCAATACTTTCTGCCACAATCTATGCAATCAAAAGCCTTGCTATAGTCAGTAAAGCAGAGAGAAAACTTCTTTTAAAAAGTCCTCGCTCTCTCTATTATCTGTCTTATGTTTGCTACCTGATTGATAATCCTTTGCCTTTGTGAAGTCTTTCTGTTCGTTTGGTGTTTTTACTCTTCATGTATAGTTTTATTGTTAATGTAAGGTCTTAAATACAATTTTATTCCCAGGAAGAATTCATGGAAATTTCACATTTTCTAGCATCTTCTTTAAATATCTTTTCCAATCTCTATGCATCTTTATGGAAGCAGGTTAAAGTCATCACAATTTCCCCTGCAGTACCATTGCTTCTGGTTCTGTTGTTACCTGAAAATCTACTCGCACCAATTTCAGATACAACATTTTTTCCATTCTCACTCAGCCAAGTCTTAATGTCGGCTGGCGGGCCCTCGGGCTAGGTCCTTCTCTGTTGCAGCTGCAACCCTTTGGAACTACCCCCCGGAGGTCCGCACCACCCCCATCCTGCCGGCCTTCCGGAAAGCCGTCAAAACCTGGCTCTGCTGTCAGGCCTGGGGCCAATGTTAGTTACATCGGATCGTTTGGCCCCGTATGTTTGCTATGTGTTCGTGAATTTTAATGGGGTTTTTTTTTTTGGTCTTAAACTTGATATTTTGATGTATTTTAATTGTTTTGCATTTCCCATGAATGTGAGCCACCCAGAGTCCCCTGGGAATGAGCGGCATATAAATACGAGTATAAACAAATAAACAAACAAATAATGGCACATCCCAAATCCAGTCTTTTCTTCACCAGACAAGGTCTTCTTAAAAATATATATTTTTCCTTTTATTATTATTTTCTTTTAGTTATTACCATTTAGGGTAGATATATCTTTCCTCTTCCATTCTTGCTTAACTGAAAGTATGTGTTTATTCATTCCAGATCTTCCTTATTGATGAAGACTTTCATCCTCTGTTTTCTCTAGTTATCACAACACCTTGTTCTGAATGCCACTTGGCTCTTTAAATGTTGGGATTTTTTTTTCTTCTACATCAATTTTCACACATTTCACTTTTCTCTGTGAAAATGTTTATCTTTCTTTAATCTTCCGATCTTAACCCAAATATTTAATAACAGTAATTAGCAATTTGTTCCACAATCTGCTGCTGAAAATGTTCTGGCTGAATGAATTGTACTGGTTTATTTTATGTAATTGATTCGATTTGAGGATTGTGCCTATGCAGTAGTGATCTTTTGTTGCAGAGTATATTTATGGTGCTTGATAGCAATTTCATATGTGTGTTGTCAAGGAGCAAAAACGATCCTTGTTACAAAACTCTATTAATTTGTCCCTGTTTTATTACATTATCCAAATCAAATAATGCTGCAATTTCAAATTCATTTATTTCCCCAATATTTGTGTTCCAATCATGCATGAATAGTACTCCCTCCTCTCTAGGTGATGCTTTTGACATATTTTGCAGTTTGCTATAGAATTTTTCAGTGTTGTATAGTGTTGCATTTCTAGCTGGGTGTATATAATCATATAACATTGGTATTCAGTTGATATTCATTATTTCTAATAGATCCGGTGTTGGTTGTGATAAAGCTGATAGTGATAGGGGTTTTGTGGATTTTTTTGGAATATTATTACGGCTCCATTCCATTATACGGTTTCATGTTCAGAATATATAAATCAATCCTTTTCAGTACCTCTAAGTACATTTGTTCCTAAAACATTTTTAAAGTAGCATTAAAGTCCTAAACTGTTCAAAGCCTTAAATATTTATATTCAAACAATCCTTGCTTTCTCAGTAATATTTTTCTTGCTTTTCCCTTTTAAAATAGATATTTATTTGTTCTCCAACTAAAGCAGGACATTCTGAGTGGCAAGTAAGTACCATTCATAATTATACTGACAATTTAGTTCACACAGTTTGCTAAATCTCTAGTTGGGCTTATTGCAATGTCATACTTGATCCAAATGTTAATTGTTTTTAGCCACAACTTTAATAGCTTCCTGAATATCATCAGAGTAGTAGGAAGCACCCAGATCTCTGGGAGTCAGCGACTTCCTTTCATTCCAGGTTTTATTTCTGAAGCTAACTCACTATCCAATTTTGGATTACCATTTTTATTTCCTTATCCTACCCAAACTAGAAAAAGCCATTGTTAAAATTTGTAGATGTTAGTAGTAGACTCTTTAGCTGGGACTGCTGTCTTTTGTGGAAGCCAAGCTAGCTTCAGTTTACAGTCAAGGCCCTAGGAAGAATTTTCCTGTGTGAATCAAATACTATTCTGCAGTGACACATCGTTATCAGATAGTTCAGCTGCTAAATCATTTCCCTTGTGCGCTTGTAAACCTGTAGCCCTCTAGAGCTGGGTAGAGATTCTGTATTGTCTTGGCCATCTACATGTGTTAAGCATTACAATTTGCATATTCAAGCAAGAGTAGCCATTGGATGCATGCTTTGGAAGAGAGTACTTTCTACTTTCCCGAGTTACGCAATAACCTCACTCATAGTGCATTACCTTGCTATCAAGACAGACCACAAAGAAAGATACGATATTGCATTTAATCATGGCTTTTTGAATGCTTTTCTGAATTTACACAACCTACCACCCTTTCTTCTTATATAGGCACAGCAGCTCTCATTGTACTAAGTTTGTTTTAATTTGGTTTCTGATTGCCAAATGTAAGCATGCTTTGCCAATTTGTTAAAACTAGTTATTCCCTTCCTTTAAAATCTAATTATATTTCTGCGCAGCCTACAGCCCAATCCTTTGGGATTAAGGTTACTGATAAATGCCCAAAAGATAGAAAATATTAGAACGGTTTGCCCGATACAATTTTTTTTTCTTGTTATAGATTGGAATGTCCCTTTGAAACAGCGGTGCAATTAGCAGCTTACATGTTACAGGGTAAGTAGGCTGGAGAACTTTATGTGGGTGTGCTGCTTAAGATCAAGGACTTCTTCAAGTCGAACAGGTTTCCTTTGCCAGTAGCAAACCACATGTAGATACTTGGTCACTTTTGTACGTGAAGGATCTATTTCATGTTCAGTCCAACTGCAGGATTCCAAAGATGATAGGGCAACGTCAAATAATGTTAACCACCAAGATCTCAGCTTTGGATAACTGTTTTGCAACCCATCATGATTAAGAAGTATGAATGGAATTCTGAGGTTTGCAGAGCTGTGATCTTTATCTGAGGTGGGGGATTAAATAGGAATAGGAAGAGTCTGCTTTCTTCAGTAAAATAACTATTTTTGTTATTTGAATTTTGTTCTGAAAAACTCAGTGAATCACAAAATGCAACTTCAATTGCTCTAACAAAGCAAACTGAAAACTTAGCTGACAGTTGGAGTCCTGCACTGGCAAGGCCATGTTCCCCAAGCCCTCTTTTAAAAAGCTGCCAGATTTTTACTTATTTTTTAATTGTTTCTCATAAATATAAAAACTGCTTTCTTGATTTAGCTTTAATTAGCTTCTTGAATTTTTAAGAAATGTGTACAACTCTTATGTGTGATTTTGTCATATGGTATCCTTAAATTATTTTGCCTCATCTTTATTTCCACATAATAATATTTACTTAATTTTTATACATATAATTCACCTAAACGTCTTCCTGTTTGAAGTCTTTAAAATTTATTTATGCAGAAATAATTTCTACAACAGTCAGTGGGATGTTTATAGGATAGCAGTTTTAGTGGCTATAGTGCTGCTAAAGTGTTTTTTGGCTTTAGATAGTTCTCAGTCTAGATAACCGATTTATAATTGGACATTCATTTTTGTCTAAGAATATAGAGTGTTCAAGGATTGCTTGTATGTGTGTAATTTTTTTTTCCATGTATAAAATCAAAACTGCAAAGGGCAAAGATTTTGTTTTCTGGTATCTGCACAAAATCTTATAAATCTGTTAAGTTATTCAGTAAGCTGCTTTTAAATGCAAAAGTGGTTTTTTTTTCTCGCACAATTCATTATATATAATATAAAAATGTACTACATTCCTTTTTAAGCTACATCAGTGCTGTTCTTTCCATTATTTGCTACTAGTTTGAATATAACTACCTCCCTATATGTTCTTTTATTTTTTGTTCTTTATGCAAACTGTTGAGCTCTTTTGATTAGATTTATGTGCAACGAAGCCATATTTAACTCTATAGCATCTATAAACTAATTAAGCTGAGAGGAGAATGAGCCCACATGCAAGAAGAGGAGGGCAATAAAAATTACGTTTACGTAGCCAAAATCATCCTCAGTATTGCAGAAAAGTTATGGAGAAACTTCCAGAGCTTCTTGAATCACTAATGTGCAAGGGTAATCTTAGGCTGCAACTTACACCAGAACACATTGAAAAAATTGTAATTACGTAGATGTATGTTGTTTCACACATACCAATGTAAAACTTTTCATTTTTGAAAATATCTATTAGAGTTTAAATAAAATTTCCTTAATTTGGGAGGAATGTATCCAATATTCCAGCCTAATTCTGTAAATTAGGTTTATAGAAGTGTATCCCTTATTGCAAGATAACTTTATACAAATAAGAAATAGTAAGGCATAAAAGCCTGGTGATACTCCTTTGAGGAGGTGGTTGCATTAGCTGTCCTCAAGAGAAAGAGGCATGTCTAATTAAACAGATTTTCTACTCTTTTCAGCAGATTTAGAGCATGTGTGTGGGAGAGTACAGCAGAAATAAAAATATGGAGCATCCCCATTGGGCAAGCAAAATTCCATTTGCATGACATTGGAAGATGTGTTAATCAACACTATAACATTATGTTCTCTCATTTCATGATAGCCAAAACACAACGAGTTAACAGCTGTAAGCCTCGGTAGAGTGAAAGATCCCATTACCTGAACATTTTGGATATTAACTTCCAACCAATCTAACTGAGAGAGGGAGACTATTTTTATTGAGTGTGTGACTGAGATACCTTGCTTTTTTGCAGCTGAACTTGGAGATTATGATCCTATTGAGCACATCCCGGACATAGTGTCAGAATTCAGATTTGTGCCCAACCAGACTGAGGAGATGGAAGTGGCCATTTTTGAGAAGTGGAAGGAATACAGGTAACTAGGTCCTGGACTGAAGATATTCACGAATTGTCCTTCCTGTATAATCTTTGTATTTGTATGTATTATTTTCTATCCATGCTTGGTAGCGTGCTATTGAGATTTCTTTTAGTATTTAGGTTAAACTGGGATTTCAATTTTGTACATCTGTAATTGATCCTTACAAGAGAGACCATAATGAGTTAATTATTATTTCAAATACCGTTTTAAACAATTTCACAGAATATAATGCATTTTTGATAACATTTATGTCACAGTAGTATGTATACTAGCTTTATCTTTAATTTCTTTTCAGTTTTCACCAGGATGGGGATCAAGAATCTGAATGTCCCCAAAATACATAGTAGTTAGGAGTTTTGCTTGGTATTTGAAAGCCAGATAAAGAAGAAGCTGTTTTTCAGTATTATGCCATTTACATTACTCTATGGAGCAAATGCCAACTGATCTTAAAACCATCTGGTATCTTTTAAATACCAGTCCACAGATTTAACATCTCCGAATTTATCAGAACAACTGGACAGGTTTCCACAGCTTAATTATGCATTGTAATGCTTTCCCAGTCCTTACATTTCTAAACAAAATAAGCGTCTACGGCCCTGGAACATTATTAATATTTGAATTAGAACTAGTACTCAGTTTGTCCTCCTTGGCACTTTTGAAGTTATGCGTGGTCAGTTTTCTTTGTAAGGATTTTATAGTTTTGCTGTAATTTTTGTGTTACATATATTATTTCAGGGGTCAGTCACCAGCTCAAGCGGAAACAAACTATTTGAACAAAGCAAAATGGCTCGAAATGTATGGAGTAGATATGCATATAGTAAAGGTAAGATTGTGATAACAATCTTTTGAGAAATGGTTATATTGTTAATATTGAAAAAACACAATTCAGGTGTAAGAGAATTTTTGGGGTGGGGTTTGTTTTTATTCCGTCTGTTTATTGTGGCATGATACTATTGCTATATCAGATTATCTATCTCACAAACCATCACAAATTTCTGAATCTTAGGAGACTCTCCAGAATAGATTTGGTGGGATGTTGCACAAAGGACAAAAGCCATGTAACCATCAGTTAAGGTTCTTTCTGATGTATCCCAATAAAATGTACTATTGTACTGGTGGTGATAACAGTACATTTAATACAATCATATGTGACTAAAGCTTTTATTTGTTTTTGGCTCTGAAAACACATGCAATGAATGTATTAGTATAAACTAGATGTCAGCAACCCACTGCTCTGGAGCTGCTTGCAGCTCTTTGGGACCTCTTCTGCGGCTCCCTGTCCCATCACTGGCTGGCCCATCACCTCACCTCACCTCACCTCACCTGAGAATGCAAGAGCGATGGCAGGGGATGGAGAAGCAGCCGGAGCTCTTGCTGGAGCTTCTTCCAGCCCTTGTTGGAGCTGGGCGTGCCTCCATTGCTTGGGGAGATGTGCAACCTGCTCTCCACCCCGAGACACTGGCCCGAGCTGACCGTGACCAATGCTGGCCTCGCTAACATGAGAGCTGGCAGGGTGGGAATGGGATTCGGGAGAAGGGGACCGTGACGGAAAGGGGAATGGGCTTTTAAGAAGCTCAGGGCAGCAGGGAAAAGGGGGCTGGAGGTCAGGAAAGCCGAGGCTGGGCCAAGCTGGTGAGTCTCCTTGGGGCTCTTTGCTACTCCTTTTCTTTCTTCTTCTAACCCTCTGGCCAGCTGTGGCAGGGCTGGGAATGTGCTCACAAGTGGGGAGACCCTCCTCAAGCGAGCTGGCAAGCTCAGCCACAGACACACACACACATAGAGAGAGAGAGAGACACACACACACACACAAACACAGAGGGGAAGATAGAGAGATGGAGAGAGAGAGAGAGAGATACGGGGGGGGGGAGAGGGTGAAGATAGGGAGAGCGGAGGAGAGAGGGGAAGAGAGAAGGAGCAGAGAAAGATATGGAGTGGGAGAGAGGGACATAGATACAGAGAGAGGTGAAGATAGAGGGGGAGAGAGAAATACAGAGAGGGGGAGAGATACGGAGAGGGGGGAGAGAGGTGCAGAGTGGGGGGAGAATGGGAGAGAGAGTGGAAGATGAGTAGGAGAGAGATACAGAGAGATACAGGGAGGGGGAGAGAGAGAAAAGTGTTTTGTGGTTCCTGGTTCTCTGCCCTAATGACCAGCTGGGTAAGCATGGCTAGTTTTGTGGCTCCCGGTGTTTTGGTTTGGGCTTTTTTTCTGTGGGAAATGGGTCCAAATGGCTGTTTGAGTGTTTAAATTTGAAGAGCCCTGGTATAAACCAACACTTAATGTTGTAAGGGTTTCATGGAAAATATGATGGGATCCATAGGGGTTTTCTTCTAAGAAATAATATTTAACTGGTCCTTTAATCACTTTAAAGGACAAATCACA
>JANHGD010010579.1:3783-14839 GCA_027560375.1 Imantodes cenchoa
TTTCTTCCTTCATTCCATTCCTCTATTTTCCTCCCATCCCTCTCTCCTACTTTCCCCTTCCTTCCTTCCTTCCTTCCTTCCTTCCTTCCTTCCTTCCTTCCTTCCTTCTCCTTTCTGCCTTCCCTGTCTCCTTTCTCCTTCCTTCCTTCTCTCCCTCCCTTCCTCCCCCTCTCTCATTCTTTCTTTCTTTCTTCTTTTGAAATTGCACAAGCCGAATCCATCGTCCAAATTTCCCCAGCGTTTTCTTCATTTCATTTAATTTATTAAACTCGCAGTCTGCCTGACTTGCAGTGAAAGAGCTTTTCCCCAGGGAGGGTTTGGAGAAGATCTTTCAGAATTTCTCTTAAATTCAGAATTCTGCTCAGGCATTGCTTTGCTGTGACTCTAGTTCTGGGGTTTAAACCAAGGCCATGGAATGATGAGAAAAAGTGTGTGTGGGAAACGGGACTTTGGGCCAGTCAGTCCCTTTCAGCCCTAAAAAGGAGGCAATGTCAATCACTTCTGAATAAAACTTGCCAGGAGAAATTGAAGGAACTAGTCCAGGCGGTTGTCAGATGTCCAAAACTGATCGGAAGGCACACAAACACATATTCACATCCCTCCTTGGCCCAGTCAGTCTCTCACAGCCCTAAAAAGGAGGCAATGGCAAACCACTTCCAGAAAAACCTTACCAATATAAATCAGAAGTCAAAAATTGACTGAAAGCCTATATACACCGGTATATTTCTAGTGGACAATTTTTCATACCTAGGCATTCTTTTTCCACTATGATTATATAGACCAAATTTTTAATCAAGAACATCCCCCCCTGGTCAATGGTGTCCCACTTTACCAATGTTAAAATCTGGTCACCTTAGTTATGCAGATTGTCGAAATGTATTTGAAGAACTAATAGAATTTTAACAACACACACACACACACACACACACATACAAACACATACCAGCTGTACTTGCTGTCAAACTTCAGGAGCTGACTAATTGCTTCTGCTTTATTTTGACATTTCCTGCAAGCCTGTTGGCTGCAGTAATAAGGCAATCTTGAAACATGTACATACATTAGCAAAGACTTTGGTGTGACAGCCCACTTTCTGAAAGAGAACACACATTAACCAGGCAGAAAAACATTTGTTTGTTGCCTCTGCACAATATGATTGCTATTTCTCACAACAGGAAATGGTCCTGCAAATGAGTTTGTGTGTGTTATACAAAGCAACATCAGACTTACAAACAGACCAAATAAATGAGTCAGATTATTCTGTTTCTAGAGCAGGACTGTGGGTGGTCCTTGTTCTTCTAGATTTGTCTTTCTAACATGGAATATTATAGTATACAGTGGATATAAAAAGTCCACACTCTCCTGTTAACATGCCAAGTTTTTGAGATGTAAAAAAATCAGACCACGATAAATCACTTCAGATTCCCCCCCCCCACTTTTAATGTAACACATGAACTTTACAATTCAATTGAACAACAAATTAAAATCTTTCAGGGGAAAAACAACAATAAAAAACTAGAATAACGTGGCTGCATAAGTATGCACACCCTCTTATAAGTGGGGATGTGGCTCTGTTCAGAATTAACCAATCATATTCAAACTGATGATAAATAATAGCCAATACATATCTGCCATCAATTAAAGTGACTCTGGTCAAGCTGATATAAAGTTCAGCTGTTGTAGTAGGATTTTTCTGACATTTACTCAGTTACCTCTTACTTCCCCATGTTCTGAGGGGAAAAAAAATCAAAGGGATCTTGTTATCAGAAGGAAATAAGATAATTTTCAAGGCATTGGATATACCATGGAACATGGTGAAGACAGTCATCAACAAGTGAAGAAAATATAGCACAACAGTGACATTACCAACAATTGGATGTCGCTCCAAAATTGATGAGAAAAACAAGAAGGAAACTGGTCCCAGAGGCTGCCAAGAGGCCTACAGCAAATTAAAGGAGCTGCAGAAATTTCTGGCAAGTACTATTTGTGTACTACATGTGGCAACAATCTTCCATATTCTTTATATGTCTAGGCTGTGAGGCAGGATGGAAATGTTTTCTTGCAAAGAAAAACATCCAAGCTTGGCTACATTTTGCAAAATGTCTGACAAAAGGATGTGGGAAAATGTGTTGTATAGTCTGATGAGACCAAGGTTGAACTTTTTAACTATAATTCCCAAAAGTAGGTTTGGTGCAAAAACACCACTGGGCATCAAAAATACACCATACCCATGGTGGTGGCAGTATTATGTTTTGGGACTGATTTTCTTCAACTTGAACTGGGGCTTTAGCCCAGGTGGAGGGAATTATAAACAGTTCCAAGTCGATTTTGGCACAAAACCTTCAGATCTCTCCTAAAATGCTGAAGAGGAATTACAGCTTTCAACATGAGAACCTAAAGCATACCTCCAAATCAACAAAGGAATGGCTTCAGCAGAAAAAGATCAAAGTTTTGGAATGGCCCACATTTCCAATTGAAAATTTGTGGGGGTGACCTGAAAGAGGGCTATGGATAGGAAATGCCCTCACAATCTGACAGATTTAGAGTGCCTTTGCAAGGAAAAGAGTGAGTAAAGATGCCCAAGGCAACATAAGCCATACTGATACACTGTTACCTCAAGAATGAATGCTATCAAAAAAATCAAAAGATGCTTAAAGTATTAGTTTAAGGGTGTGCACACTTATGCAGTCACATTCTAGGTTTTTTTTTCCTAATTATATCAGTTTGTTTTTTCAATTGAATTGTACAGTTTATATGTTATATTAAAGTTGGAAAAATTATTTATCTTGGTCTGATTTTTTTCACATCTCAAAAATCTGTCAGATTTACAGGGCTGTGTACACTCTCAATCTCCACTATACTGTGTGCTGATTTGGTTTCCAAACCATAATTTTTAAAAACTCAGAAGTTTCTAGGTCTTGTAAGAGCTTGGTATCTTGAGTGCCTTATATGGCAAATCTTCAAGAATGAGAATAGAATCAAGCCAGATGCAATTTGTAGTGATCCAAGCTTGAGAGTTGGGGTGGGAAGGTGGGAAGAACATGATTCATGAGTAACATAATTAGCTCTTGAGCTAATTAGTCAAGGTTCTTTCACAGTGTAGCCTTCCAAACATTTCTAAACTTAGGATTTATTTCTTGTGTTTAATATCCCATCTTCAAGCAGTGGAAGCTACCTTATCAAGTTCTCTTTGAAATGTTACTCTCAAATTGGACTTCTAGGGCTAACTGAGAAACAGTTAATATCCCAAAGTCAACAGCTAAATGGTTGATGGATCTTGTGCACCTAATCCAATGTTGTGGAGCATGCCATTCTGGGTAGAAATTGGGACTAATTTATCTAAAAATATGCTTGTCATAGCCTTTGCTCCCTCCATCTTAAGGCACCTTTGGGAAAGGTTTCATAACAGGAACATATTGCATAGTAAAAATGGAAAAAATACAATGGAACTTGGATTTTTGGATGTGTTTCGATTGATTTTTTTTTTTAAAGCCACATGCATTTATTCTCATTTATTTTCTACTTTTCAGATCAAGTCATGAACAGTTTGCTTATCATTTGGGTGTAAAGAATTTATTGGTAAGCCCCTTGCCTTTTCAGTGACTTCCCCATTAAAAATTACAAGTATGCTCCCATCATAAGACATTCCCAAAGCTTGCTTTTCCTTCTGTGTGCACATAAGGAACACGTTGTCTAAAAACAAAAACAAAACAAAATTGAAGAGACCATTAGTTGCATCTTAAATAGATGTGACCTATATTTTACAAAATGATGTTGTTTTCTTCATTTCTTATTTTGCATTTTTCTTCACTCATTTTCTCCCAGGAGCTTCATAATTTGATCTTTCTGAAAATCCAAGAGTTCAAGGACTTTAAAGGACTTTATCCTTTAAAAGTAACACTTAAACCAGTGATTTTCAACATGTTGGTGGGGGAACTCAGAGAGTTTGAAGTCCAACACATCCTAACATTGCTAAAAATAAGAAACACTGGTATAAACAAAGATGAAGAAACTTAGCAGCAGAAGATCAAAATTATCAAGGAATGCCATGAAACATTTGAAGAGCCAGAAACAAGATCAAAATGGCCAATGAACATCAAGAAATATATCACAACCAATATACCTATTGTTGAGAAAGGCCCTTAGTTTTTTCTTCAATGAAGACATAAAACTACAATCAACCATTCAATGATGAAAGCTTTCATTGCTCATTAAGCAATGGTGCGAATACCTGTGTGGATTAGAAGGGCATTTGATTAGCCATGGATGCAGTATATAAAAATGATTGCAGTTCATTTCACTCAGAATTATTGTGACATGCTAATTTGAGGATTTAGTAGATGAATTTCTCATAAAACCTAATGTTCCTAAAAGGTTTAGTGGTTTAGTTTTGGCAGTTCATCTCCATTAACAAATATAAACAGAATTGCTGTTTTTAAAAAAGTTCCTTTATAGACTGAAAACTGCAGCAATTGCATGGATTGAAAATATATTCAAGAACAATATCAATATTTGTGTTTGTAATTTATTTTTTATTGTATTGCTAGGAGGAAAAAAATAGATTCATGTTCTGGCTTTATTTATGTACAACTCAAGAGCGTATTCTGGATACTTGTTGCAGGAGGGGCTGACTAGAATATCTGATTCATTGGAAGCATGAACACCCCTGGAATGTTGTGGCTGAGGGGTGAAATACTACCAGTTTGGGCCGGTTCGCCCAAATCGTTAGTAACAAATACTTCCAATTCTCCGAACTGGTAGTAAAAATGCTTTTAAAAAGTTTTTTAAAAGGGTGGGCGGCACAGCTGATTGTCACAGCTGATGAAACTTTTTAAAAAAAATGTTTTAAAGCATTTTTTAAAACTACCTATTTGCTTGAACTGTGCCTCTGTGAGGTTCCCGCTTTGTTGCAGGGGCCATTTTGTTTGAAGTCCAGCTGCTTCTGCATTGTGTGTGAGTCAGTTGTGTAGGAGTCAGTTGTGTAACTTTTGTGTTATTTTTGTGTGAAGTGTGAAATTTGATTTTTGAGCTCTTAGTAGCTCTGTGAGGTTCCTGTTTCTTGTTGCAGGGGTCATTTTGTGTGCTTTTGCATTGTGTAGGAGTCAGTTGTGTAACTTTTGTGTTATTTTTGTGTAAAGTATAAAAGTTGATTTTTGAGCTCTTTGTGGCTCTGTGAGCTTGTTGTAGCAGGGGCCATTTTGTGTGCTTTTGCATTGTGTGTGAGTCAGTTGTGTAGGAGTCAGTTGTGTGGCTTTTGTGTTATTTTTGTGCAAAGTTTGATAATTGGTTTTTGAGCTCTCTGTGACTCTGTGACTTCCTGCTTGTTGCAGGGGCCATTTTGTGTGAAGTCAGCTGCTTTTGCATTGTGTGTGAGTCAGTTGTATGGCTTTTGTGTTGTTTGTGTGTGAAGTGTGAAAGTTGGTGCTGACCTGGTCATATGACCATGCCCACCAAGCCACGCCCACCCAGTCACATGCCCACCAAGCCACACCCACAGAACAGGTAGGGAAATTTTTTAGATTTCACCACTGTTGTGGCTGATAGATGATATGTACTTTAGGTCAGGGGTCTCCAACTGGCAACTTTAAGGCTTATCTGCTCCTACACAATGCTCTGCTGGTTGAGGAATTCTGGAAATTGAAGGTCCACAAGTCTTAAAGTTGCCAAGGTTGGAGACCCCTACTCATTTCTCTCTGCTGGACCAATACAAACCCTACGGTTGATCGGTTGCACAGTGAAGCTTCGGCCACTACTTAGCAATTCCAGTGATACACAGGAGGTTGTCTTGATGGAAAAACAGAAGGGCGAGGTCAAGTGGGTGAAAGGAGGGATACAGAGATAGACGTCTGTATGTCTTCTCAGGCTGGAAGATACTATCCTGCTGGAAAATTAAAGGTAGAATTATGAACTTGTGGGTCCTTTGAGTGAATAAATATGACTGAAATATGCTCTTGAAATGATGCTAATATTAAATATGTATTCCTACTAGATGAGACTAATGTATTTTCAGGGTGAAATTTTGGGGTTACACAACCTTTGGATTAGATGAAATAAGCAGGAAAAAAACATGGTCTCTATTTGGATCCACTTCCTGTTTATTTTCAGTATTTAACTATATTTGGCTTAAGTAGTTACTCTATTGTATTCTTTGGCTTAAGAGGCCCTAGTGTTTACGGATTCAAAATAATATTTTTCCCCCAGGAATATAAAGAACTTTCCAGATGATGCCCACGTGGTTCAGTTAATGGCTGCTATTGTCTCAGTGCTGATCTAATGATAGTGGTACACGCTCTACTTTTCATTTATGGACTGAGAGAAAACAGACTTTCAAAGTCCAAAATATTGTTTAATTTGTATGTTTAAACATCCCGACCTCAATTTTTGCTGTCAATGTTTCAAAAGTAGCCTGTAATAAACTAAACAAAGAGAACATTACAAAACCATGCAAAATAAAAAGGGCTAACAGTTTGTCTTAAAAGAAGCAGAAGCCAAAAGAAACAAAAGGACCTTTTAAATTTTCCTAAAGGTTAAATTAGAATAAGCCACAGTGGAGAGCATTCTATTCTTAATAAATAAGTAAGTAAATCCAGGATTTTAGCAGGATATTATGTGTATGGATGGATTTGCTTGTACT
This sequence comes from Imantodes cenchoa, assembly GCA_027560375.1. Taxonomy (NCBI): domain Eukaryota; kingdom Metazoa; phylum Chordata; class Lepidosauria; order Squamata; family Dipsadidae; genus Imantodes; species Imantodes cenchoa. Next base: position 10,415 of record JANHGD010010579.1, read on the forward strand.
TATGTTACAAAAGACTGAAAGAGCCCCCCCAAACGCATAACATCAAGTCACATAATCTACTTACAGTTTAGGTAATTAAAACAATTTTCTGGGCTCCCCACCAAAGGAATATTTCACTTTGTACATTTGGATACTTGGATGATATGTGTCCTTGCCAAAGAGCTTGAACCAAGTCTTTTGAGATATGCTAGGACCTGGAGATGACAAAATTCAAGGCTGTTTTCATATTATCAGTTGGTTTATCTTTCTTTCCTTGAAACTTTACAGTATAGATAAAGCAGCTGTTTGCCCTGATACACTTAAAATAATCAAAAAGACATGAGAATTAGCGGAAGAAAAAAGCCTTCAAAAAGACCTTGATGATGTATCTCAATGGTCTCATATTTGGCAACTTCAAATCTCAACCAACAAATGCTCTGTCTTACACATTGGTAAAAAGAATCAGAGCATAAAATACAAGCTTGGGGTACATTGGTTTTAATTAGAGTATTTTAATTGGCAGCCGCATTCTATTTAATGTATTTTTATTCTATTTATAATGTTTTATATTTTGTATTTTATTGTTGGCTGTTCACCGCCCTGAGTCCCCCGGGAGTAGGGCGGTATATAAATTTAATAAATAAAATAATAATAATAATTCAATCAATCCCATAGTTATATCTCCAAATCCCCTAAATTTATAATCTTTAAAATTCTTTAGTAATTTATAGCCTTATAGTTTCCAATTACATATCTTCCCAATTGTCCAAATTTTAAAATCTTATTTAATTCTTCTTTTCTTCTATCACCTTTCTTCTTTTATCTCATAGAATGTTCTGACACTGTAGTATTGTAATGCTTCTCTTCTTCCAGTAGATGGCTCTCCTGCTCCCAAGTCCAACCTTAAATGTTCTGTCAAAAACAGCTGTTTATCTGATAAATCCAGGGGGTTTAGAAATACAAATAAGCAAAACAATTTCTCCCGAAAATCACCTTTCAAATTATTTAAGCTTTTTTCCAGGTTTTCTGTATTTTAAGGCTTCCCTTGGGCATTTCTTTCACCTCTTAATTTTCAGTCTTTAATCTTCTCCATGTGTGTAGTCACCGCTTCCTTAACATTTGGAAATTATATTGTAAAATTATTGTACTTAAATTAAGTCTTTAAAGTAAGAGTTGGCAGTTATTTCACCCAATTTCAATGCTGTTGCTTTTGCTCTGTCCACGCACTACTCCAGCACAAATCTGATGGTCCCAGTAGTCCCAGCTTGTGACTGTCAAAAATGGCCGTCATCCCTGTTGTTGTTTGAGAGAGTTTGCTTCAGACCTAAGGAGGAAATTGCGAGTCTCAGAGTGTAACAAAAATTCTGTGTTTTAACCTGACTCTGTTAATTGTCCCTGTTTAGACATCATGATGACCAGTGCAGTACAGAATAACAGAGTTGGAAGAGACCTTGGAGGCCTTCTAGTCCAACCCCCTGCTCAAGCAGGAGACCCTATACCAGGGGTGTCAAACTCGCGTCGTCATGGTGCCATCAAGTAATATACCAGGACTTTTTCCCCCTTCACTAAACCAGGCGAGGGCGCAGCCAGCACATGCCACATCCAGCCTGCAGACCACGAGTTTGACACCCCTGCCCTATACCATTTCAGACAAAGGTCTGTCTAGTCTATTTTTAAAAACCTCCAATGATGGAACACCCACAACTTCTGAAGGCAAGCCATTTTACTGGCTTATTGTTCCCACAGTCAGAAAGGTTCTCCTTAGTTCTAGGTTGCAACTCTCCTTAGATTAGTTTCAATCAATTGTTTCTTGTTTTGCTTTGGAAAATAGGTTGACCCCCTCTTTTTGTGGCAGTCTCTCAAATATTGGGACACTGTTATCATGTTGCCCCTAGTCCTTCTTTTCGCTAGACAAGGCATACATAATTCCTGCAATCGTTCTTTATATGTTTTAGCCTCCAACCCACTAATCATCTTTGTTGCTCTTCTCTGCACTCCTTTCAGAATATTAGCAACTTTTTTACATTTTGATGACCGAAACTAGATGCAATATTCCAAGTGTGATCTTATAAACACTTATAAAGCGGTACTAACACTTCAGGAGATCTTGATTCTATCCCTTTGCTTATGCAGCCTAGGATTGGATTGGCTTTTTTGGCAGCTGCAGTATAATGCTATTTCATATTTAAGTGATTGTCCACTAGGACTGCAATCCCACTCGCAGTTACTGCTATTGAGCCAAGTTTCATCCAATCTGTATCTATACATTTGGTTTTTCTTGCCTAAGTGTAAAAACCTTGCTTTTGTCTATATTGAATTTCATTTTGTTAGATAGAGCCCAATGTTCAAATCTGTGGGGATCCATCTGGCTCTTGGGCCTATCTTCTGGGGTGTTGACTATTCCTGTTAGCTTGGTGTTGTCTGCAAACCTGATGAGTTCTCTTTCTAACATCCTTATCTAAATCATTTATGAAGATATTGAAGAGTACTCAGCCTAAAACAGAACCTTGCGTTAACCCTCTGCTTCCTTCCTTCCATGTAGGTGTAGTTCCATTAAGGGATAAACATTGAGCGTGGTTTGTTAGCCAGTTACAAATCCATCTGGTGGTGATGCTATCTATCCCACATTTTTCTAGTTTTTCAAAGTTTCATTTTTCTAAGTTGTATTGAACAACAATAGTATGCATCCATTAGTAAGGGTGATATCTTCATCCCTACAGGGAAATGACTTCCAAATATTGATGTGACCATTGAGGAAGATCTGGCCCTGGTTGTTTCTATACAAACTTCCTTTCTAGAAGTCACCTACAATAGATCCCTGGAGGATAAACTAAACTCCTAGTTGGTAACATGCATAAAGGGAAAGTTGTTTCTTTAGATAGGCAGGACCTGAGGTTTAAAGGCAAGCAGCTTGAATTTGGTTTGGAAGTCATCAGAAATCATAACAACTCAACAAGGTGTCACATGCTCCCAGTAAGAAACACCAGCTACTGGAGCTACTGCAGATTCTGGATTTCCTTTAACCTAAAGCGCATTACAATAATGTAGTTGGAGAACAACCAGTGTGTGGATCACAGAAAACAGTTTAGCACTGCCAAGAGGAGAAAATTGGTAGATCCAGAAAAGACTTGCTTCTCTCCAACATATTCACATGAGTGCCCAGGTTGACAAGTATCCTGATGCTGTAAATCTGCTCATTCATGAGAGAATGTAAACCCTCATTCAAAGAAAACAAAATCCTGTCTATTCAGATAAAGTTATTGCCAATCTCTTAGTGTGATCAGAATTAAATGTTACTTTGTTATGCTTCATCCAGAGGGCAATCTGGTACTTTGTTATGCCTCATCCAGAGGACCTGACCGCAGAAACCAACATACCTAACCAAAATGGAAGAGAATACAGTGAAAATGTAAATTAAAGTTATGATGATGGACTTCCGGTTTGGCGTCACGCCGGTGCGAGCTTACTGACGGATCCTCCGCTCGGTTCGCCCGGACTTTTGCATCTCGTGGCTGTGAAAGGCAAGGAAAACCCCGGTGAGGAGTACCAGTGGAGAGGGGAAGTCTCGTAGCCCCGGGGGGAGAAAGGCGATCTCCCGAACGGGGCGAGGGGCGCCCTCAGATCGTGTGCAAAAAGAGGTCGGCCTGTTAATGGCCGACTGGGAGACGTGACAGCCAGCCGAATAGGAGGAAGCGGAGAAGAATTGGCAGCAATTGCATCGGAGCTTTGAGGTAAAAGGAGGATTTTTACTGGAGTGAGAATAGTACGGAAACATCTGAGCACAGAAGTGAGAACGATTGTGGATTGTGGATTGAACAAGCGGCGAATGTAAATTGGAGAAGAAAGAGTCGAAGTAAGTGGATTGAAAAGAACTGCGTAGGTGAGTGAAGAACGGGAGTAGAGGAAGGAGGTGGAAAGTTCGGACTGGATAGCTGCTGTAAGTGAATAAACTGTTTGGAGAGAAAGCTATTTGGAACGGAGGTTTGTGGAGGATCGTGAGAGAATTTGGTTGGAAAACAGAAGAAAGACTAAGAGGGAGAAATAGATTGGACCATGCTGAAGTGAAAATTGAACAGAGACGGGGCAGAGAGGAAGAGAAAGACGACATCTTGGATACATTTGCCAAATTGAACTGAACAGTATAAGACTGAGATAAAAGAAAGGTAAACAAAAAAGATCAGAACTCATATTAAGAAGAAATCCTGATCTATTGCTGCACGTTTCCTCCCCCCCCCCTTTTCTTTTTTGGACTTTTTGGGTCTCTTTTGGACGTTCTGGACTCTTTCTCTTTTCCCTTTTTTCCCCCTTTTTTTTTCTCTTCTTGTTGGATCCATTGGAACTGGAACTGTGTCCTTTTTCACCTTTCTACGACCCAGAGACTGAGTAACAGTACTATTTGACAGTGGAGTTTTGCTTTTTTCCTGCCCTATCTTTATAATTTTTTGA
>JANHGD010010583.1:9825-27152 GCA_027560375.1 Imantodes cenchoa
ATGATTGTCACAGGGTTCAAATAAGCAATCAGGAAGCAATCAATATTAATATAAATCATAAGGATGCAAGCAACAGTAACAGTCATACAGTCATAGGTGGGAGGAGATGGGTGATAGGAACAATGGGAAGACTAATAGTAATAGTAGTGCAGCTTTAGTGAATAGTTTGACAGTAGTGAGGGAGTTCTTTGTTTAGCAGAATGATGGCATTCGGGAATAAACGGTTCTTGTGTCTAGTTGTCTTGGTGTGCAGTGCTCTATAGCTTCATTTTGAGGGTAGGAGGTATTTCTGGTCAAAATAGACCTCGGGGAGGTTGGGGGGAAATACAGATGCCTTCCTGGGGTTTGTTTGTTTTTTTTGCCGTGAGGGAACCTTCTTCCAGGGGTGGGTAACCTGAAAGATCACTGGAGGTTGATGGTTTATTTTCATGTGATTTATTTTCATTTTGTAAGATTGATCGCCTGCTGGGTGTGGCACACAATCTTATTTGTACAGGTGGTCCTCAACCTACGACAGACTGATAAATGACAGCATAAAATAGGTGCAAAAATAGGATATTGATTCATGATTGATTGGATAAACATGTATAATTATGTTATTGATATGCTTTAAGGTATATGCATTGATGTATATATGAAAACTGTGGAGAAAAAAAAACTTTTTAAAAAACTTACGACAGTTCATTTAGTGACCAAAGTGAAAACGACACCGAAAAAAGTGACTTATGACCATTTTTTGTACTTATGACCATTGCAGTATCCCATGTTCATTTGATTTACTAGACAACTGACCTCATTTATTTGCTGGTTGCAATGTCCCTAGGATCATGCAATCCCTTTACGTGACCTCCTGAAGAGCAAAGTCAATGGGCAAACCAGATTCACTTAACAACCACGTTACTAATTTAACAACTGCAATGATCCACTTAACAAGTGGGGCAAGAAAAGTCGTAAAATGGGGCAAAAGTCACTTAAAAAATTTCTCATTTAGCAACATACATTTTGGGCTCAATTGTGGCTGTGAGTTGAGGACTACCTGCATTGCTCTCCACCCTTCTGTGTGCGTGCGTGCGTGCGTGCATGTGTATCTCTCTCTCTCTCTCTCTCATATATATATGTATATATATTTATATTTATTGGGGTTGTGCTTTTCTCCCGGATTCTTTGTAATTGGGGTTAAATCATGGTGCATGACATTAATGGAGTCATTGCAAGTTTCTCATAAAAGATGGAAAGGGAAATTGAGTTTTTCTCATCACCTCAAATGTACAATTTGTATCTGCGTACTGGAAAGAGGAGATACCTCTGTCCAATAAAAATCAGAACCTCAAAGGGAGTGGCACCATTTTCACCCTTGGGGCTGTAGGTATTCTAATTTTTATTTTCATTTTATCAAATGAAAAGATACAACAGCAAAAAATTATTACATGAGCACACTGCAATCCTGTTTAGAATACAGAGTCTCATCATGGGACATTAGGCTCATCTTTATTCTAGGGAAGGCTAGCTAAATTGTAAATAAGTCATTTCCAGTTTATTTAGATCATGGCACATGATACATGGACTTGCAATATATATTAACATTTCGCCTAGATTAAAATAAAATATGAATGTTACAAAGATCTGTATTCAGATACCAATCTAGGCCATCTAACCATTGAAGCGCAGCAGCATTTATATGAAAAAAATCAGATACTGAACTGGTATATGTCTTCCTATGCCTTGACATTCAGCAACCCATTTGGCTTTCCATTGGGAATGGATGTTAAATCATTACATCGCTTTCCAGTGTTTATCTGATTTTTCAAAATGGCAGCAAGCAAAACTTTTTAAGAAAGGGAAATATTTCACGCATGATAGGAATGATTTTATGTGGCATGAACAATGCAATGAAAAATGCCTGAAAAATAAGGATGAGTGTAGTAGTAGTTGAAGGCATCAGCCTGGAAACTGGAAGACTTGAGTTCTAGCCTCGCCTAAGGCACAAGGCCAGCTGGGTAACCTTGGGCCAGTCACTTTCTCTAGACTCATGGAAGAAAGCAATGACAAATGACTTGCCAAGAAAACTGCAGGGACTTGCCCAGGCAGTATCTGAGAATTGAACACAATTGAAGGAATGGGGGAGGGAAAGCCAATACAATACATTTCTGGTCGCTGCAGAGCAATGACTGTGAGTAATTCGTAGAAAAAGCACCAGCTTTTTCGGTCGGGTAAAATTCTTTGCCTTTCAAAGCGTGCGGTCCTTTTTGTTTTTGTTTCTATAGTTCATGCTTTTTTTGGGAGTGTGCCAGGTGACCTACTTCAGTTCTGGCCATTTTTCTCTTATTAAAGCAGACAGCCTTTTTAAGCAAGTGAATTTTGTGGCAACAAAGTTTACGGATTTATTCTGGCAAATCTTAACTTGGTCCAGTTTGGTGTTGCTTCATAGCAATGTAACACCTTGCCCTAATTTTTTTATTGAACACAATAAATCTTACTTGTTCATCTATTTGCTTCTATCTACCTGTTCCACTCCTTTGAATTCTCAAAGGAGGCTTATCAAAGTTGGAGATGGTATTATATCCCTGAAAGACCATCATCCTTGCCTGCCACTTGTATCTGTCACTCCAGACCTTGTAAATATAATAGTCAAAATGACACCTATGGAAGCTATACTTATACATGAACTGAAAATAAGTCTTCATAACCATATTCTGTACATCATCATAATTTTACCAAGGATGGGTTGGCGATAATCCATTGTTAGAACTAGGTACTTCAAGAGAAATGAAACATTTCATTTTTCACTGTTTTGCTTTTTAACCATATCAATAAAAGAAATACAGATAATCCTCGAGGTATGACCAGTTGAGCCCAAAATTTATGTTGCTAAGTGAGACAGTTGCGTGAATTTCCCCCATTTTACAACCTTTCCTACCATAGGTGGTCCCAAAAGGGGATCCCGGGGACATTGCAACCGTCATAAAAATGAGTCAGTGGCCAAGCATCTTAATTTTGATCACATGACCATGGGGATGCTGCAGTAGTCGTAAGTGTGAAAAATGGTCTTAAGTCACTTTGTTCAGGGCCGTCGTAACTTCGAAGGTTCACTAAACTGTTGTTAAGTAGAGGACTACCTATATGTCATTCTCAGGATTGGGTAATTGGGTTGTACTTCCTAATCTGAGCGATTGACAGTTGACTATTTTTCTTTGCAGGCTAAAAGAAGTCAAGAAGATCTACGACAGCCAATGGAAGAAGCTCTTAGCTTGGACAGCAGCTATTTAAGCTGAATGCATTGTGATTTCCAGTAATTGAGACAGTGATTCTGAAAGCTGTCCACATTAATGAAAAGAGCAATGTAGTCAGCTTAACTGAATCATCAGTGTTGCCTTTTGAATAAAGCATGACCAATCCTTTCTGGAGGGACTTCTGCATGTGAGGATCATAGATTCCTAGAACCCTTTTGTTTAAAACTTGGTGGGTTTATTATTTTTTCCCCCCTTCCCCTTTGGGTAAGTTTTAGCGATGGAGAATTGTGAAACCACACCTCCCCTTCCAAAAGAGCCAGCCAGCACTGGAATGAACATGGAGAACCCTTCTTGTCCCCCACCACTGCCGCCCAACGAACAGCCTCCACCACCTCCCCTGCAAACGTCCAGTGACGCAGAGGTAATGGACGTTAGCTCTGGTGGTGATGGACAGTCAGATACCCCTGCTGGGGACGCCCACGCTGGCAACGGGACGCAGCTCCTCACCAAGGGATCTTCGTGCTACCAAAGTCGTCTTATCATAGATTCTCATAGCGACCAAAGCCCAAGAACTGCTCGCCACGCGCCCTCGGTTAGGAAGTTCATTCCCAATCTTAAGTTGCTTAAGGATGTAAAGATTAGCGTTAGCTTTACAGAGAGCTGCAAAAGTAAAGACAGAACAGTGCTGTATACTGGAGCTGGGCCAGATTATGAGGCAGGGGCAGATTTAGGGATCCGCGGTATCAATGGGGATATGCATGCTTGCCCTCTCGGTGGGGGTAGTGGCGGCCTGGCAGCTCAGGGAGCCGGCGAAAAGGAGGCCGCCAAGGATGAGGCCCACGAGGTAGATCAGGAAAAGCGAGTGGAATATGCAGTGTTGGATGATTTAGAAGATTTTACAGACAATTTGATGGAAATAGATGAAGGAGCAGGGTTTGCATCTAAGGCGATCGTTCAGCAAGACAAAGCGGACGAAGAAACCTTGCACTATTCTTACGAGGTAACTACGGCTTTTTTGTTGTTGTTTTGTTTCCAGACTTTGGGTTCAGGAAGAAAATTGCCAATGTACAGCATTTCTGCAGCATGTATATTAACAGGGTGGGGGGAGAGAGGTAAGGGAAGACAGTCTTGGTGGAACAAAATTTGGGCTTGAGGCTTAATCATAGAGAAGATACAGATAGTCCTCAACGTACGACCCCAATTGAACCCAAAATTTCTGTTGGGAAATTTTGAGGCAACTGTTAAGTGAGTTTTACCAACTTTCTTGTCACAGTTGTTAAGTGAATCATCGCAGTTGTTCTGTTAGTAGCCCGGTTGTTAAGTGAATCTGGCTTTGCCATTGCCTTTGCTTGTCGGAAGGTCGCAAAATGGGATCACATGACTCTTGGGACAATGCAATTGTCATAAATATGAACCAATTGCCACATATCCGAATTTTGTTCATGTGACCATGGGGATGCTAGAATGGCCGTAAGTATGAAAAACAATGTTGCTTCCTTCAGTGCCATTGTAACTTAAAATGGACACTAGACAGATGGTTGTAAGTCGAGAACTTACCTGTACAAGCAGTTCTTGGTTGACAACCATTTGCAGTCACAATGAGGATGAAAAAAGTAACTTAACTGATTCTCACAATTGCAGCCTTCACAGTTGTGCAAAGCAAAGGAAAGCTGAAGGAAGATCACAAGCCAAGTTGCAAATTCACCTACTGTAGTATCTGCTTCACTTAACCACTGTCCCAGTTGTGGTTCCTAAATGAGGACTATCTGTAGAGCTTATCAAAGTAGCTGCATTAAAAAAAAAAGCCCATCAAATCTTCCTGAATTGTTACAGAGCTGCTGAGCTACTTAACCACTGCTTGAAACCTGCCACCTTGATACAATCTGAGTCACTTGGGCAATTTATAGGTCTCTGCAGCCGTACCTGTCTTCCCAGGGAGCGAGGAGAATATGGGGCGTGGTATCTACCTGACAGTATGTTTTTCAGGATGAATTTGATAATGACGTGGACGCTCTGCTGGAAGAGGGCCTTTGCGTTCCCAAGAAAAGGCGGATGGAGGAGAAATACGGAGGGGAAAGCGACCATCAGTCTGACGGAGAAACCACTGTGCAGCCCATGATGACCAAAATAAAAACTGTTCTTAAAAGTAAGCTGTTGCAACTAATCACGCACTTGGTTGCCATGACCATCTCGGTTTCTCTTAAGAGGCTGGTCTCTCTTCCTCTTCACATCTGCCTGGAACAGCTGCATTTCTCTGAGGGAGATGGGTGGATAAGAAGTATGAAAATTAATAAAAATAAATTTTGGTTCACACTCAGAACACAAGAGTTGTTCCGGGCGTGAGCAAAACCACTTGATTCATGCAGCTTTTATTTTACAGGTAGAACAATTGTCCCATAGAGGATTTTCCATACACCCTTAACTGTCTTCGCCATGTTCTCTAAAGCAGGGATTTCCAACTTTACGCCTTGTAGACTTCAACTCCCAGAATTCCTCAGCCAGCCATGCTTGCTGGGGAATTCTGGGAGTTAAAAGTCATAAAGGTGCTAAGGTTGGAGCCCCCCCCCTTTGGAGAAAAAGGAAGTGTTGATAAATTTTAACTTGCATGTCAAGAGGGTTTCTTCAACCAGCTGTCAGGGTTCCAAGTGACACCCCCAATGCAAGAAAACTCCGAGGCATAGAGTTCCATTTTATTAGAGATGTCATATTGGCACATCTGGGAAAACCCGAATCTCAAAGCTTCCGGTTTTTCACACCCCAAAGAAAGTAAGTCCCTGCCCCAGCATCCACATGTCCATCACATGGTCCAAAATCAATGCACCGTCCCAATTGGAGATGCCTCCCAGGAACAACCCTCCAGGTGCAGGGCAGAGTGACCTTGACTCCCAGAGAAAGGAATGTTATTTTGGCTATATCTCCCCACTCACACAATCTGCCCTCCCAGTTTCCCACAGCACTAAATGTGACAGGCCTGGAGATCCAATGCCCAAGATGGTTTCCAGGCCTGACACCAGCATTTGAAGAACCTCAAGCTTCCGGCTAGTTTGATGGTTAACCAGGGAGACAGGAGGCAACTTTTGTTTCAAAATAACAATTGAAGGGTTTGGGCACTGAGCAGTGCCTCGGTGTGCTTCTCTTTCCCAGGTCGTGGTCGCCCTCCTACAGAACCGTTGCCTGATGGATGGATCATGACATTCCACAACTCGGGCATCCCAGTGTACCTACACAGAGAATCTCGTGTGGTCACCTGGTCCAGACCTTATTTCTTGGGAACAGGAAGCATCAGGGTATGGTTGGGTTTCATTCTTTTAGAAACGTGAATAGACGTTAGCCATTCTGCGATTATTAGAAGCATGGCTTGACTGTCACTGGATTTCATTTGCTAAAATCCGATTTTATCTTATTTAAAACATGCGCTACTACAGGTATTCCTCAACTTCCTCAACCGTTCATTTATCCCAAAGGTGCTTTTCTCAAGAGGCAACTGGACCTTTCTTGTTTATTCTTTGAAGACGTTTCGCTTCTCATGCAAGAAGCTTCTTCAGCTCTGGCTGGATGGTGAGGAATGGAAGGATTTATACTCCTTGCAGACAGCTGGTTATTTGCACTCTTTTTGAAAGCTGTTGAGACCCCTTGGAGGGCCTTGAAAAAGCACCTTTGGGACAACCATGACCTGGATGACGGAGAATCTCCATAGAAACTGTTCATTGAAGGACTGTGAATTTATAATAGCTCTGAAAAATATGATTAACAAATTGGTCCTTAAACTTCAATAGGGGAAGCTGGATTTTCTTATTGATCATCTTTCCTTAAGCATTATGCATAACTGATTTATAGAGTTCTCTTTCGCAAGAGGGAGTGAGGGCCTGTAGCCGAAATAAAGCCAAAGGGCATAGAATGCTGTTTAGTTCTTGGATACGTTTCTGCTATTCTAGCCGCCTTGGAGGCATCTGGCTGCAGTGAAAAGTGAGATCTTAAAGCAGGTGCCCTCATTGCTCTCCGATTCTTCTATGGGGAAACATTTATAGAGAAAAGTTGGGGACTTACGAGCACCCTATATACAACGGTAATATATGGTGGATTGCTTTGATTTAAAAAATTACTGAAAATACATTGGAGCAATTAGGAACACTTTCCGTTTTGATACTTCCACGGTGCACTTTTTAAATTCATTTTAAAAATAACTAAAAATACATTGGAGCAATTAGAACCACTTTACACTATGATACGTCCAAGGTGGACTTTTTAAATTCATTTTAAAAATTACTAAAAATACATTGGAGCAATTAGGACCACTTTACACTTTGATACTTCCAAGGTGCACTTTTTAAATTCATTGCTTCTCACTAGATTTTTCTTCTGATACTACAGAAAATACGTAACATGAAAGGGTGTAAGTTGCTAGGGAGCCAGGTGATTTTCTAACGAACGTATAAAAACACTTGTAGAAAGCATATCGCAATTGACTTTCCAGTTGTATCTTGTTTTGTATAACGACGATTCTCAAGAGATTTGAAGCATTGTTGGTAAAGTCTAGGGCACTATATATGAGGGAAGTTACATGTTGGTTTTGTAGCCCTGCTCTCACCTTTGAACTTGCAAACTGTGTTGCAGAAACACGACCCTCCTCTGAGTAGCATTCCTTGTTTGCATTATAAAAAAATGAGAGAAAACGAGGAAAGGGAACAAAGCAATGACATCACCCCAAATGGGGAGGTTTTGCCCGTAAAGCTGACGGACAAATCCCTAGAACTGGATTGTCAGACGGAGGAGCCGGACTCTACGGCAGCCGATTCCGGAACATTGGATGAGAAAGATCCATCTGGGGGAGAGGCAGCCCAAGGAGCTTTGGGACAAGTGAAGGCCAAAGTTGAAGTATGCAAAGATGAATCAATAGGTGAGGACTTGTCGTTTACCTTTTCCAGGTGGGCTACATCCTGCCAACTCAAGTTAGGCATCAGTGTTTCTCTTTCAGTCATCCAGAGATCCTCGTGTTGTGCATTAAGTGTCACTTCAATGTACATTGTAAGTAAAACAAGCAACAAATGGAAGCATATCAAAGAGAGTTCCAACCTAGAAGTAGGGAGAGATTTTTGGACAGTGAGAACAATTAATCAGTGGAACGACTTGCCTCCAAAAGTTGTGGGTGCTCCATCAGTGGAGATTTTTAAGAAGAGACCCGACAGCCACTTGTCTGGAATGGTATAGGATCTCCTGCTTAAACAGGGTTGGACTAGAAGAATTCCGAGTTGCCTTCTAACTCAATTATTTTCTTTTTTGTTTAACTGCTTGTTTGCAGCTATGATGCAAAGGGACATAAGCATGAACCTTTCTTAGATATTTCCATCTACAGGTAGTCCTTGACTTAGACCGCATTACGATCATAGGCCCTGATGGCCGTAACTCAGGTCACTCCCCTGACTGACCCGCTTGCTCTCTCAGTTGGAAGGAGCACGGCATGATGGCGGTTGCTTTCTTTCCTTAGATATTGAGGATTTCCGACACTACCTGGAAAAATGTTTCGATTTTGAGCAAGTCACGGTGAAGAAATTCCGAACGTGGGCGGAGAGGCGGCAGTTCAACCGCGAGATGAAGAGGAAGCAGGCGGAGTCTGAGAGGCCCATTTTGCCAGCCAATCAGAAACTCATTACGTTGTCTGTCCAAGATGCGCCCACAAAGAAAGGTAAGCTGGTTGTAAGAATTGTGAATTAATTTAAAGCCTTGAGAACGAGCCAAAGTTCTATGTGGAACTGATTTTATTTGTCCTCCCCGTTCAGAGTTTTGTCTTCCATTCAAAGTTATCTCCTCAGGTATACTTACAACCCAGGTGTACCAGCCACTTTCGGCTATTTGCAGCATACCACAGTCATGTGACCCCCATTGTACAATGTTTTTGCCAGAAAAATGGCGTTTACATCGTTTTTGGGGCGGGGGGCAAAATGCCCCATAACAAGCAGTTGGTTTGCTTTAACGGCCATGGTGACTGCCATGTTTGGTTAACAACCACTGCAAAAACAAAAAAAGTTGTAAAATCGGGTCGGAATCATGAGGACCCACTCTGCGACTGTCATGACTTACAGGGAGACTCCATTGTGGTCGTCAGTGTTAGTACACCGAGTGTTAGTAATCCTGAAAAATGCTAATTTTATTTTTGACTCATTGTTAGGATAGTACCACTACATGTACTGGGATTGGTATCAAGGAGTTGTATTTATCTTGTGGGAACTTCTTAATGAAAGCCGTTCTCATCCTCTAGCTGTTACTAGTGAACATTCCAGAGATTCAAAGCCGCATCTGTGTGATATTCTTACTTTCCAGAGTTTGTTATTAATCCCAATGGGAAGTCTGAAGTTTGTATCCTTCATGAATATATGCAACGAGTGCTGAAAGTACGGCCTGTTTACAATTTCTTTGAATGTGGTAAGTCTTCTAATATTTATCTAAAGGAATGATTCATTCATCTAAGCGACAATTATCTAGAGAGCTGCAGTAGATCTAAAGATCTAAGGTTGAGCTATGTTTCAGGATCCAATTTGGGTTGGTCGCCAGGACCAGAGGTTTAGTCTTCCAAGCTTTCAGACTCGTGCTGAAGTTCATCCTCAAGGAACTTCTCTCTACTGGAATATGTACTTTGGGCTATTCTATGTGTAGTATTTATACCGTATTTTTCAGAGTATAAGATGCTCCGGTGTATAAGACGCACCTTAGTTTTGGGGAGGAAAATAAGAAAAAAAAATCTGCCTCTGCCTACCGGCATCCATTGGTATTCATCTGGCTAGCGTCCTATCAGTGTGTGAGAGAGTTGAGGGCTGTTTGGAAACTGAAACAGTATTTGGTGTGTGAGCAACAAGGAGATAGTTTGGAACCTGGGCATGGCTTAGCTCTGCAACTCTGAGTCTCTGCTGAGCTGTAAACTAGTCTGCTGCTCCAAACTGAAACTGAAACTGTTCTCTTCTCTGTCTGTGTTTGTATTTGTAAGCACGTTGGAAAACCTGCTTTTGGTATTCTATATTTACTTCGTGTATTATATTATATATATAAAGAGAAGTAATTGAATCCTGCTGAATCAGTTACTTGTGTGTGCTTTCTGGATGTGATTGCTGCTGCAAACTCTGACAAGTCCTTGCAGCAAAGAGCAAACAGCCAGGTCAGCTTCAGCACATTATTGCAGCCTGATTCAGCACAAGCAGCTGATTGGTGGATGGATCGGCCTGGAATACCCCCAATCAGCTGTTCTAGGCTGCGGGGATTGCCACAGACCATCGCTGCCTCCATGTCTCGCGTTTTTGGCTACATTCGGTTTATAAGATGCACCCAAATTTTCATCCTCTTTGGGGCGGGGGGAAGTGTGTCTTATACTCGGGAAATACGGTATGTAGTGCCTAGTTATATGTGGCCGTTTGTTTTTTGGGTGTTGATGGCCAGCTATTAAATCGTCTGTTAATTCCTAAGCATCTGATAAGCTGGTGGGAAATCAGCAATCCTGTTGACTGATTTCCCAGGCTTCAAAAATTTCCCCGGCTGTTTTTGTCCCTGCTCGGCCAACAATCTTAGTAGCAAATACTATGCATAGAATAGGCCAAAGCGCATATTCTGTTAGAGAGAAGTTCCCTGAGGATGGGCTCCAGCACGAATCCGAAAGCTTGGAAGACTAAATCTCTGATACTGGTGACTGATCCAGATTGGATCCAGAAATATGACCCTGGGATATACCTGTATATATTCGCCTTCATTCTTGAGCCACGTTTGTTTGGGTTTTCTGGAAAACTCTATAGAACATCCCATTCTTCTGAATATATTTACATTCAAGAATGTTAACGCGATGCACAGCAGGGGTGGAATAAAGAAACAGTAACATGTTATGGTTCAATATAAAGGAAATATTCATGGCTTGTTCTTTAACTGAATAGCCTTTGTGCATCGCCAAGTATGCTAAACACGAGCCTCTCAGTCTTCTTGACAGGGTGAGAATGGGACTTCAAGTATTTTGATTTTTCTCTCCTCTCTTTAAAGAGAACCCAAGTGAGCCTTTTGGAGCATCAGTTATTATTGATGGAGTGACTTACGGAGCAGGGACTGCCAGTAGCAAAAAACTTGCCAAGAATAAAGCTGGTAAGTAAGAGCTCCCCTGTTCTGACCTAGGCTTCCTGATCAAATAATACAGCACAAATGGCCCCAAAAACCTCTTTTATCTTAACGGCTGATAATTATTTTCATTCCCAGCCATAATAAGTCCCAAACAATGATAACAAGTCCACAGTCTTTTGGAGAAAGACAGATAAGCACATGAACCTTGATCTTCCTTGACAAGCTGCTAAAGACCAATTAGCAAGAAACTTGGCAAGGCCAAATAGAAAACATTTCTACATGCAATTGGTGCTCTCATCAATGTGTGCTGGGCTAGCATAGAGAGAAATTAAACACACCTGTGATATGTGAAATTGACACGCAGTGATTGAAATGCAGAACAGGTAGTCCTTGACGTTAACAACAGTTCATTTAGTGGATGTTCAGAGTTAACAATTGCACTGAAAAAAGTGGCTTATAGCTGTTTTTCCCACTTAGCGACTGTTGCAGCATCCCCATAGTCACGTGATCCTCTTTTGCGACTTTCTGACAAGGAAGGTCAATAGCAAAGCCAGGTTCACTTAACAGCCGTGTTACTAACTTCACAGCTGGTTGCCGGTGGTCGTCCGGGTGCACTTCAAGGTTTTAGTTACCATCTTCAAAGCGCTCCATAGTTTAGGACCTGGTTATTTACGGGACTGTCTGCTACCAATAACAGCTCCCACCGCCCAATTCGCTCCCATAGAGAGGGGCTCCTCCGGGTGCCGTCGGACAAACAATGTCGACTGGCGGCCCCTAGGGGGAGAGCCTTCTCTGTGGGAGCACCAACCATCTGGAATGAGCTCCCCCCGGAGATACGTAGGATCCCAGATCTACGCACTTTTCGCCGTGCGTTAAAAACTTACTTATTCCAACAAGCGGGCCTGGCCTAGGGGAAATTTTAAATTGGTTTTAATAAGGGGTTTTTAAAACTTTTATCAGCCAAATTTTAAATACATTTTATTTATTTATACTGTTTTATATTCTTTTTATCTCTGTATTGGTATGTTATGGCTGTTCACCGCCCTGAGTCCCTCGGGAGTAGGGCGATATATAAATCTAATAAACTAAACTAACTAACAAAAGTCCACCACATTCCATTGTACGCAGGCATGGGTTCCACTTTCGTTTGCCACCGGTTCGCATCATGATGTTTTGTGTGCGTGTGCATGCTCTGCTCGCTTGCACATGCGCATCCCCTCGTGCGATTTCACTTCTGCGCATGCTCAGTATCAGGGTTTAGCCCGAAACACAGCTGATCACCTGATGAGCTGTGCTTCTGGTGAAAAAATAAAAGTTAGTATTAACCCGGGGGCAGGCGGGAGGGCTCTTTTTCAAGCAGCAGAAGAGAAAAAGCCATCCAAACACAGAGAAATTTGGCAAAAATTCCCCCAAAAAGATGGCGATGCCCATGGACCAGCATTGACCAAACCAGATCCGTGACACCATCGTCGCATCACCAGCAGATCACTAACAGTTCGGGCGATCTGGTCCAAACCGGGAGGAACCCACCCCTGAATTTGCACGGCATCCAGAAATGGCATGAAAGGGCCATGCTCTCATGCAATTGACCTTGCAGCCCAGCACTCTTCAGGATCTGCTGCATGCTGCTTACCTTTAGGAAACAATAGCAATAGCAATAGCTATTGCACTGACTCTACATCTTTATTGTGTAATTTCACACTGTAGATTAGGGGGTCTATAGAAAAATAAATCCATGGAAAACTAGAATAGTCATAGTTAAAAGTTTGCCTTGATTTCTAGCTTTTCTGCTTCCAGGGAGTATTTGCATTAATACATATTCAATTACCTGCAGATTCTCATGGGCAGATTCTCTCACTTAGAAGTAATTTTCCATGGCTTAGGTCTTAGTCTGGCATTGCTTTTTTGATTTGATGCCACTGTCCTGCTGTGAAATTTCTGGCCATCAATATCTGAATTTGGAGACTTAAAGATACACAAGTTCCTCATGTTTAAAAAAAAAAAGTCAGTTTCTACGGCAATTTAAATATTACATCCATCTCTCTCTCTCTCTCTCCCTCTCTCTCTCTCTCTCTATCCAAGAATATAATAAATGCTAATTCAGTTGGGTGGCATAAACTCTGTATGGTACACAACTGTTATACCTAATGCAATGTTCATTCTAGCACAAATTTATAATACATAATAATCTGTGCTCGGATTATTATCCAATCAATTGGGATGATCATTTGTACTAAAACTTCCTGCATTTTTTTTGTTTTTAACCATGCTGGGTGGGGTTGCTGGGAGTTAATATTCAAGGAAGTCTCAGAGAAAATTTATGTCTTATCAGAGTTTACGATTAATTATTTTGGAGAGAAAAAAAGAGACAAAGCCCTGCACTAACTTGGGTCTGTTATATTTGAGCAAGCATATAAAGCTTATTTATATTGTTTAAATAAATTGAACATTTAAACCCATAACTGATAAGCAATCAAGTTCCTGGTGTATCATTATTATACAAATTAGAAAAACAACCCAAGATATTTTGATTGACTTTGGTGGGATTAGCATGACAGTAAAGCTTTGTTCAGTCTACAGTGCAAAATATAAATTATTTTTTGTCTTCTTAACCACTAGGTGTCAATCACTCACTGAGTCTCAGGGTTCCTGGGCCTTTTAGCTAAGATCAAGCATAGTGGATGCAGCCTTTAATACCACTATAGTCTTAGTCATTACTACAGCAAGAAGAAAAACCTAAGATTGGTTAAAAGGTACCATTGACTGTGAGATGTATACTGTACCTATTCCCTGCAGGAGGACTAATTCAGCTGATCGGGGTGACTAAGGACAGCGTAACTAATTCTCTCACCAGATTAATTTACTGTGAGTTTCAAAGGAAATAGCAGTTAAGTAACCTAGACACGTTTTTTCCCAACTTCCTAGTTGCATATTTTGCCAAAGTTTGGGCTGTTATATTTGTACTTTGAGCAACATTTCCATTCACTTAATAAAATTCTTCTGGGAGACTTATCTGTTAACAGAATGGTTGCCGCATAGAACATGGTTAGTTGCAAATCACAGGAAGTCCCCATTCTTGAACTCCTACTCTGTTTAAGTTTTCCAGACAAGTAAGCATATTTTTCAAACAAAGCACTAGGTCACCCTTCATATTTATTTATATTTTATGTTATGTTATTGCTTTTTTGCATTTTTGCATTTTAGATCCATGCTTGAGTGTAGGAAGCTATGAGACATGGTAAATTGTGTGCTTTGCAGCACGGCAGCAGTTACATTATTTATTTGCTTATTTATTTATTTTTAATGCAACAAACCAAGAGGAGCAGGGATCGTGGTAATATGAAGGTAGTTCTAGGCACCTGTGGTGCCAAATTCTAGCTATTATTTTTGGCTACAAAAACTTCCCATTTGTAATCTACTTGCTTATGGATGAGTTTTTGAAGGATAAAATCTACATGGATTGCATAATCTTCCAATGGCCACTGTAACAGATGGGGAGATTTGGGGACTATTGATCTGATGAAAAACTGTATTAGCTCCTCAAAAGTAATGTAGAATATACTGTATTTTATTGAATTCCTATTTCATTATTAAGTTATCTTTAATCACAACAGAAATCGATACTCACTCTCTTTTCCTCCAAATGCTGCTGCTATAATCAGGCAAAAACTGCAGTTATAGTAAGAAATCTTAATCTTGATGCTGCATTGTGCATGCAATAGCATCAAACTTTTCCAAGCAATCCTGGTTTCATATGTAAAACTAAATATTTCATTTGTCTTGCATCTTTTATAAATAGCATGTTTGTCATCTTGATTTGGGGTTACAAATATCAGAAGTGTTAGCTAGACATTATGGATTGAAAGAATACTCATAAATCAAGCTAGGAGAGGTAGGATAAGGAGGGAACTATATAGACACTATACGATGCTACTCCAATATACCACATTGATCTATAAATTCTGATTAACTACTTTAGTGCTCTGCTTAATTGGAAAACACTACTTAATCAAGATGCCTCCCAGGGAACCAATTTCCACCTAATGATATTTGATGGCAAGGACAGCTGTTTAATTGGGATGGTAATTCCACATAATTAGAACACCTTCAGGTAACTGCATGATGCTTAGGTTGGCATGCGTGTCTGTGGTGCCTTGGGCCTTATCTACTCTTGTGGATAAAGGGTGGGATCCTAGTTAATTTCAAACTCTATTGTATCCGAGTCTCTATTGTATCTGAATCTGATCAGGTTTCATAGCTCCAATATTAGAGATAATGAAGTGTTACATTTCAACAACGTATAAGCAATGCATTATTTGGTTCACTGCAGCTACAACTCCCTTTCTATAACAATCTCCACTGCTGACAAGATTCTTCCTCTTGTTCTGTCCTGATGACTCTACTTTTTGTATTTGTCACTAAAATTCCTGCTAAAGGTGCTTTCAGGTTTGCTTATACAAGCAAACATGTTTGTGCATAATTGGACATTTACTTTCTTTTTTGGGGGGGTGTATGTGTGTGAAGAGTTATATGCTATTGAAATATCTTGCACAGCATTACTCATGTGGGGAAATGACATTTATTTTGCTTTTGCTAAAAGTATGCAGAATGGTCAAATAAACTAAACATTTGTGAAAGTTGCATAGACTTTAAGATTCATAAAAAAGGGGTGGGAGAATGGCTGAAGCAATTCTAATATTCTGCATATTTTCTGCTCTACTCCAAAGAGCTTATTTACTCTCTCTTTCCAATTTTTCTCTTTGTATAATGTTGGTTTTACAAAGATACAAAGTAACAATCTCCGACCTTAGAACGAATCTCCAACCTTAGAACATTCCGCTGCAAACTCAAGACCTGGCTGTTCCAGCAAGCAAGCCTGGCCTGACAGGAGGTTTTAGAATGGGGGAATTTGGTTTTAAATTGGGGGATTTTAGCAGCCAAATTATTTATTTAATTTATTTTTAAAAACTCTATTTATATAATATTTATTGTATTTTATGTCCGGCTGTGAACCGCCCTGAGTCCTTCGGGAGTAGGGCGGTATATAAATTCAATCAAATCAAATCAAATCAAATCAAACAATCAACAAATCTCTTTTGTTACAATTTTGTTTTGTCAATAATTTTGCTTCCACCTTTGAATGGCTTCAAGAAACTTATTTTCAAACATTAAGAACAACAGATCTGGACATATGCACACAATTGTCATCCTTTTCTGGGAGAAATCATCATCTTTCAAACAATATATTTTTAAGCTTTATATGACTGCTCTTAAAATTAAATTGATAGTAATACAATCCTCAGTAAAGATAGAAAAGTTTCAGAATTAGGCCTTTGAATTTCTACTCTCTTTGTGAACCATATGAAGAATTTTGCATGGAACCCTTGTTAAAACAGACATGGCCAGAATTTCTTGAAAAAGGAGAGGATTTTTAAATATTTAATTTTATTTCTTAAAATTGTGAAATACAAAGGAAGTCTCTACCGGTGTCTCTCAGAGAAACCTGGTGTGGAATATGCAATGGAGTTTGTCCTACAAAATGGAGGCAGGACAGTGATCCCTAACCTTTTGGGTACCAGGGACCAGTTCCATGGAGAATGGTTTTTCCATGGATTTGAGGGGGTGTGCTTTTGCCTGCTGCCTGCATCTCATGGATGGGCCTTCGCTTGTTTGCATGGACCAGTTTCTGACATGCCATGGACCGGTGCCAGTCCACAGACCAGGGGTTAGGGATCCCTGATGTACAACTATCACTGGAGGTTAGATGAAATGACCAACATAGAAAGGGGCCTTGGGGTTCCTAAGCCAAAGAAGCTAAAAGGAAGCATATTGTAGAACAGTCATGTGATCAAAACAGAAAGCCCATATTAAGCCTGCATCTGAAGATATTCAAAGATTTCCATCAGTGTTGTGACAACATGATTATAAAGTATACTTGGACTTCAGTAAGGCATTTGATAAAGTAGACCATAACCTACTACTAGATAAAGTAGAAAAATGTGGGATGGA
>JANHGD010010584.1:0-10226 GCA_027560375.1 Imantodes cenchoa
GATGGAAGGCTGAGTCAACCCTGAGCCGGTGAGATTTGAACAGCTAAACTGCTGAACACAGTCAGCTAAAGTGGCCTGCGGCACTGCACTGGAACTGCTGAACTTTGCAGAGTCCCCTTCCCCTCCAGACCCTTCCCCTCCAGCTGTCCTAAACCGTTTTGTATTAATAACTCTTTCAACCTTCCCAGATATTTATATACACCTCCTGCTCTTCTTTTGCAATTATTTCATGCTTTGCTTTATGGAAAGAGAAGCCCTTGATTTATTGTATTGTATTTTATTTTGTTCCTGAAGCTTTAGATTGAATAGGTGACCATTCTTGTGGAGGTGATCGCTGAAGCCTCCTTGGCTAAAGGTTGTATATCTTTGGGCACCAACAGTAGAATAGGGCTGGGATTTTGTGAGCGTAGCTGAGCAGTGTTGGGAACAGAGGACTAAGCTGGCTGATGGTGAGTTTTGGTCTGAATCCAATAGGACTTTTTTGTGAAGCTTTGCTGGGTTCAGTCACAGTTCTGGCTCCAGAGTTGTGGAGAAGGAGACTTCCAGCCAGCCTGTCATGACATGACAGAATAATTGTTTAGCCATTAAGGCATCTCATCAAGGAGTCTCGCGTATGTGTTGAGAATGCAAACTGTTATGTCCGGCAAACCAGAATTTGTGACTATAAATAGTAATCACTCTGTCTGAGAAGTAGATTACAGCTCTGTCTAGCCAGTGGAAAGACTAAGTCAGACAAAGTTAGTCTCTCCGCGCCCCCCACCCTTGCCGGTGTGTCTGTGCCTGTAAAGATAGCTAAGCAAATATATTGTCACAGACTTCCTGATATTTAAAGGAATAACGTCAATTCTCTTTCCTGCCCACATTTGCATTTTATTCTGTTCTGCAGTCATAACTGATATTTGCTACTGTTCCAAAAAAAGAAAAGGGAAAAAAAAAGGATGGTAGGAGAAATTGGATCAGAGAAGAGCTTTTTAAGCATTTGCTGTTCTGGTGATGGAGAAATCGCTTCAATTTTTAAGGCTTTCCCTCCTATCCATAACTTAGACCTGAGCTCTGTTGATTACAGTGACACTTCCTATTTAGTTGGCATGTCTGACTTTGCTTGGTAAGCAGAAAACTGATTCTTCCTTTCTAGCCTGTAATATTATGGACAAAAATTGTCATTCCCTGGCCATTTTTAAATTATCCAACACAGAAAGGCATTGGGGAAATGCCCAGAACTGGAATATTTAAAATACTGCATAGTTGTGATGAATTTGGCAGATTGCCTGTTCTCTCCTTTTTTTCTGGTAAAGGATCTGCTGTTTAAACTCAATCGATGCAAAAAATACACGCAGTACATGGCCATACCCTCCTTATTTATGAGCCTGCCAGTGCCCTTGATGTATCTACTACATCACAGATTCCCAGACACAGCAGGCTAATAATTATTGTGGAACAGTGTCGTCTTCTCCCCTCTGTCAGAGATGTTAGTGTACAATTATTTCTTCTTTAAAATCAGCTAATTAAAAATCAATGTCCATGGAAAATGCGATTCCTCTAAATATTGCAGTGATTAAAATGGATGTTTCTCCCCTTTGCTGCTAGATAGATAGAGGGTCCCTTTTTCTGGCTGCAGGTCTTGCCTCTTTACCTACCCAAAGATTCCCAACATCCGACAATGTTTTCTTTGCTAATAAAAATACGTATGGAGCTTCTGTCTGCTATGTATTATACCGCCAAATGTTTGCCTCCCTTTTTTTTTCCAGGGCTTGTCTATATATTTTTCTTTTCCTTTCAAATTCATCACCTTTATTTTCAGTTCCTTCCTCTCAGCTAATCAGCTGTAATGATGTTTTGGCTGACACAAGGCAGTCTCGTTAATTTAGTTGTCTGCTCTTCCAAATAGACTTCATTTCTCACTCCTGATGAAGTGATACTCAGGGGATTTCGACCTGCAAGGTTAGCATTAAGACGAACAACATTCAATATGTAATATACATATAAAATGCATGCATTCTTTAGCTGTCAAGACCGGCGGGAGTGAAATGGGAGAGGGACTCAAGCTGATTCTGACATAGTCTTCTTTAAAAAAAAATGCTTTTGAACAAATACATTTGCCTGAATCTGTTGCAACTTCTAGATCTATTAATTAGAGTTGGGGAATATGTGTGCTTGTGCTTATGTGTGTTTATGTGCATTATATTCGAGGTTATTGCAAAATCTACGCCACATGTTGTTGGGGGTTGGTTTGTTTTTTTTTGAGAGCAAACCCAATTTCAAATTTCTGGAATCTATTTTCCAAAATTTCCCATCAAAATGAAACATGCCTTGAAACAATTTCCAATAGTGTGGTGCCAGTCAAATATGTTGAACTATAACGCTTATTGTAACTTTCCATCTGGGAGGGTTGATTGATATGAATTGCACTCCAAGACATAAGATAGGAATTAAATTTAGAAAGCCTGCATTAAAACACATTTCACTGCCCAGGTTACAATGTAAGTCACTATGGAACTACTCCATATTAAATAGGTTCTAATGAATATCACTGGAGTGCTTCACTCTCTGTATATGGATTAATACCCAAATATCAATTCCAGACATAATATGCAAATTAGAATGTACATGACTGTCTTCATAATGTTGCACTATAGCTATCAAAGCTGAACACGAGTGGCCATCTCTTATGGAGTTCTTCTCTCTCTAGCTGAGTTATGAACTTAATTTTTTAGTTTATAGGCACTGCAACGTGGGAATAAGAATATGCCAAAATATCAGTCCGCCTTCAGCCTTCCATTGAAGGACAAAGTCTTCTAATGACAGACAGCAGGCCTTTCTTATTGCGAACCATGTGTCCTTTGTCCAAATTTTTGCTTGAAATTTGAATTAGGTTTACAGGATCCTCTCTTAATGTTGGCAGCTAATATGGAAAACTGTTGGAAGTTCATTTCAGATTGACTTTGGGCAAGAGCACAATACAGTATTATGGGTATTAAGTCTAATGAAAAGCTTTGGATTTTGCATGTTTATTCTCAGTAGTATTGGCTGCAACTCAAAAGAAATGTAACCGGAAGTAAGTTTCATTAAACTCATTTCCGATTTACCAGATATGCCTATGCTTGCTTTGGGTCCAGGCACTAAATCACTGCCTTGTAATTTAAGATGACCGCTATTTGAAATGTTAAGCATTATTTGAAATAACCCCCTCCTTAAAATGTTGACCTTGGTGTTTCAGTCTTTATGGCTGAAATAGTAAGCTGATATGGCACATTTTAAAATATGCAATGAGTTTTTAAAGTCTTTTCTTTATTCTGTTTGATGTTTGAATTTATTTTTTTTATACTGATTTTTCCGTAGCTTAATTAATTTAGAATTACTTCCACAATAATTCTATCAATAATTGCAAAGGTTATTAAAATAAGTGTTTTACCTTTCACAGTGGCAGAAAGGTCACGTTAAAGCCACTTATGATTTGTTCAATAATATGATCTAATGGCTTCAGCAGGTGGCAGGATTGGCTGACCTTATCTGAAGCTAAGCAGAGTTAGGCCTGGCTATTCATTGGATGGGATACTGCCAGACAATTCCATCCTGGAAGAAGACAATGGCCATGTCCTTGTCTTCATAGATACAGTCCCCGTATTGTGGCCAAGGAAAATGGATGGACATATACCATATACCAGAGGTATTTTACAAGAAAAGTACTCAACTTCTCTGCTCACAATACAATTCCTTATTCCAATAGACTTGAAATTTTAGGCTTGGATAACCTTGAACTACACCGTCTTATGTTCCAACCTAAGCTTAGTACACAAGATCATCTACCTCAATGTCCTACCTGTTGATGACTACTTTAATTTCAACCGCAATAACACTAGGGCTATCAATAGATTCCAACTAAATGTATTCCGCTCTAATCTTGATTGCAGAAAATACGACTTCTGCAATAGAGTAGTAAATGTCTGGAAAACTTTACCTGATCCTGTTGTTAGTTTCTGTAACCCCCATACCTTTTACCTTAAACTGTCTACAATGGACCTTACACGTTTCTTAAGAGGTCCCTAAGGGGATGTGCATAAGCGCACCAACATGCCTACCGTCCCTGTCCCACTGTACCCATTTGTATGTACTCATTTTATGTGTTTATGTCTATGTTTTGCTTCTCTGCATCCATTTATTTGTGCCATTTTTTCATGTATCCTGTTTCCTTGCACTTGTTGACAAATAAAATAAAATAAATAAAATAAAATAAATATTGATGCAGTCAACCTCTGTCGAAAGGTTTTTTTGCAATCGAATAGCGGCATTCACAGAATACACTAAACCCAAATGAGCAAAACACAGTTGCTGTGTTGAGATAAATACAGTGCCCAAATTATGGTGCAAGGTAACAAATCTGATTCCCACAATATTCTATGATAATGGCAAGTCTCCCACAGCATGTTGTAGCACGGACTGTCCAATCCTTTTCACCACCTAATCTGTTGTATGAACTCGGTTAATATATGGTAAGGTAGGGATCCCCAAACTTGGCAACTTTAAGACTTGTGGACTTCAACAATGCTCTAATAAATAATCTCCTTTTTAAGGGGTTAACCTCACTGTGTGTGCTTGAATACACATGTAGGTTAATTGGGAAGAGTGGGGTTCTGAACGGCTTTCGTATCATTTTAGCACCTGCAGACAGGAATTAGCCAGCTTCTCTCTTGCCTTCTTGAATGAGTCTTAAACAGAGTCTCTTTTCCACCCCCTTCTCCCTTTCCAAGTTCAAAGTCTTGACTACTGTACAGACTGGCAAGTACTCTGACCCAGTGTAACAACTGTTCATTCTCTGACGCTTTCCTAGGCAGCCAGACATCTCTGATGTGGTCCTAATCAGTCAGACAAAGTGAAATGAGGTCAAGAGAGTGCATGCTATTGGCACTGTCTGGAAATAACAAATAGTTCACAATGGTAGATTAAGGCCACGTCTTTCTTCCATCCGCCAGGCTTCTGATGGTTCCTAGGAATAATTAATTCTGTGTACTGACTCCGTTCCTTTTCTCTGGGGATTTATTTGTGCAAGTTTTCTTAAAACAGGGCAGTTGTTTCGGTTGAATGAAGTTATATTTCAGCAGAGGTACATGTGCCTGAAAAATAGCTGTTAGATTCTTTTCGTATAAAAGTTTAATTCATTAACCACTTTGCTTTCCTGCATATTTCCTTTATGGTCTGCTCAGTTCATTTAGGTCAGTGTTTCTCAACCTTGGCAGTTTGAAGATGTGTGGACTTCAATTCCCAGAATTCCCCAGCCAGCAACGCATCCCCAGCCAGCAACTGGCTTAGGTTTTATCCCAGCATCCTTGTTGAACAAATAAGGCTCTTCAAAATTTAAGGGACTTCTTAATAATTTGGAACAAAAAGATTTTGGGGTTAAGATACAAACTTTCACAGACTTCTCCCACCAGCTCGAACCGTGGTATTTCATCTTGTTTGAATGAACTATTAAGAAACACCAATATGGTCTTAAAATAAATGTGAACCTTTTTTTTTTCAGGGTACCTTATAAAAACATAGCTTTGTAATGGAGCATATCTGAAAAATACAAGGCTGCTTTTATAGAACCTCATTCGTTTCCAATTTATCTTGCTGCAAAAATGGAATGCTCGCATCATTTTGGATGATGGCTTAAAGCCACTGGGAGCTTGCAGACCATGGAAACATGCTTCCCTAATTAGAGTAATAACCATAAACAAGTTGGCATACATATATATATATATAAAACATATATCGTGGATGAAAAAATAACATATGCTTTCCAGCAGTGATGGTTTTATATCTGAGCTGAGATGAGCAGGGTTTTCTATCATATGCAGTTCGAAATATTCTATAAAAGCACTTTAGAATATAAGAAATGTATCATTGTAGGTTTTTTTTCAAGAAACATAACATTTTCAGTGCGTTTTCATGTAAAAAAAACTATATGTGTGTGTAAAATAATATCATGGAATAAATGTTACAAATAATCATTTCCTAACCTTACCAAAATGCATGTAAAATGGAACTATTTAATAATGACAGCTTATTCAAAGTATATTGCAATGTTTCGTATTAATTTTCTAAGTGGCAAATTCATTGCCAAATTAAATTGCTTTTAATGTTTTTTATTTTTGACATATAACCACAGACCCGTGGTCATAGTGACCGCAACAGTTTTCCAAAATGTTTGGATCAACCCTATTTTTAGAAATGGACCATTCCAGTTGTGAATAGCTTTTGTTTTCCCGCCAATAAGAGGGTATGCGGCATTGCACTTGCATGAGTTATTTGGTATTTTCTGTAGCGGCATTTGAATTTGAATTGCGGTCATTTTGACCGCAGATCTTTGTTAACGTATATTTCTTTTATAATGTCAGGGCCACGTTTTCTACTAAAAAGAGTGTGATTTGGTGATCCAAACTTCGAAGAAATTGTTCTAACATGGAAGCAGAGAGTGATGTGATTGAAGTGGAATCGGATTATGATGAACATTTTATTTATTTATTTATTTATTTATTTATTTATTTATTTATTTATTTATTTATTTATAAAATTTGTAGGCCGCCCTATCCCGAAAGACTCAGGGCGGAGTACAAAACCCATTTTTCACACTTATGACCATTGCAGGTCAAGTGATCAAAATTCCGGCTTGGCAACATTTATGACGGTTGCAGTGTCCCAGGGTCATGTGATCATGATCTTTTGCCACCTTCTGACAAGCAAAGTCAATGGGGAAACCAGGTTCACTTAACAACCATATTACTAACTTCACAACTGCAGTCATTCACTTAACTACTGTGGCCAGAGAGGTCATAAAATGTGGCAAAACTCACTTAACAAATGTCTCACTTAGCAACAAAAAATTTAGGCTCAATTGTGGTTGTACACTGAGAACTAACTCTACATAGATGTACAATATATGCACCCCTAGGTGCACACATATATAAGATATAACATGTTAATAGTTCATTTCCTGGTTCATATTAGCTATTTTAATTTTTTATGCTGTTGAAAGTTAATTGCATTAAATGCAACTGAGAATTTAAAATCAATTTAATAAAAGTTTCCTACATAAATGTGATGAAAGAATATGAGCTACAATGGTACAGAATTCTACAATAGAAGAGTTCTTGATGTCAAGTTACTGTAAAGTCCTGAAGCCCTGCAAAACTGCTTTTACATTTCTCCTGAGGGGGGAAAAAAAGCCAGTATCTCCATTTTAGATTTTTTTTCAAATGTTTGTCCATGGACTGCAAAAAAGATTTTAAAGCAAACAGGAAACTTATTAAGTGGAATGTAATGTTATCTTCCACCATCTCAAGTTATGGAACGTCTGTAATTTTTCATTTTGTTTTATTCGCCGTCTCTGCTAATTGCTGCATGCAGAATATAAGCCTATCAGTAAACTTCCAAACCTCCATGTCAATAGTGCAGCTGCTGTGGAAGATTAAATAATCCTAAAGGTTAGTTGTCATGGTTCACTGTATTAAACAATCCCCACTGTGTGTTTATGGTATGGAGATTATGTGCTTCGTCTGGTGGTACTTCGCTGCGAACATTTGGTAGATTACTTTCCAGCATTCCCCAAGGAATCAATGTTCCAGCATCCCTCAAACTCTAATCTCTGGCTTGATACACTGCCGTGTCATTTGACAGGAGATCGGAACTCCTTTGGAAATTGTTCTCCACCTGGAATAGTTCTCAGCTATAAAATGGAAGGCAGCCAAGATATTTGACTGCATTCTCTCTATCTCTGTCCCCCATGGTGGTGTTAACCTCTTCCGGTGGGCACTTAGCTTTTGACAGCAGTTGAATTAAACCTCAAGGAAAAACACATTTACATCTAACTTGGAGAAATTCACTAGACTCATATTTCATGCCCTGCATAGTGCAATTCCAAGAGGGAGGAAGATAATAGCCATTAAAAGGAGTTTACGTCACTGAGAATAAACTCTTGATTAATTTTTTTTCAGAATAAATATATCTCAAAAGCAGTAGACAAATACTTTGTTTGAGGAAGAATGGCTGATTTGGGAGTCAATTCTTTTAATATTTCTAGGCCATTGTGTGTTGAGCTAATTGAGAAAAAATAATAAAGATTTCTGCAGAATATATTAATTGAACACATTTATTTTGGAATAAGTATTTGCAGGTTACATACTAATGAGATAAGCTTGTCAGGGTAGTTGGTAGACTACAGGTGCCACAAAACTCTTCATTAGAAAAATCCCTTATCAAGGATATAATATGATCAAGGACTAGTTTTACAAAACAGTCATGTGTCACATTATTAGCCAGACACTTCATATTACATATTTAATACAATTCAAAACTTCAGATTGGAACTACCTACTGTATGCCGCCTATATTTTCAAAGCAGAAATCAGTCTTCTGAGTGGGAAGTATGTAATCTAGAAGTATTGGGAAAGATCAAATTTGAATTAGATTCTCCAACATAACATGAAAGGCACCAGATTTAGAAAGGCTGCCTTATCAATATTTTTCAATATCTATATTTTGGCAGTATCTATCCTACAGTAGTACTAAAAATGTGTGTGTGTATCCTACAGTAGCAGAAATAAGTATCTATCTATCTATCTATCTATCTATCTATCTATCTATCTATCTATCTATCTATCATCTATCTATCTATCTATCATCTATCATCTATCATCTATCAATATCTATCTATCTATCTATCTATCTATCTATCTATCTATCTATCTACATGCATACACATGCTCATACATACACACAAACACACGCACACTGTTATTTTTGCTTCTTGATTTGAATTAATCAGCATATATTGCAAATTATCCTCTCTTGCTTGCTTTTCAGATTTTTAGTATCTATTAAACTGGGTTTCCTGCATTATATTAGCATGTGACTTTCCAAGCTGCCTCTCATAAAATTGGCTACAGATAAATAAATATTCTCTTTTCCAAGTAGCCCACCAGATATAGAACTAAGATAAATTATTCTCGTTATTTTACATTTATTCATTATAACAGTCCTTGCCAAGCCCCTGGCACCCCTTTTTAAAAATTCTACTTCATTTGGGGAAAATGAGATAGGCCAGTGTTGCATAGATCAATCCCATCGGATTTTGAATTGGGGGAGGGGAGGGGAGAAGGGAGGGACATAGATTTGATTGGTATCTTCTATTACCATAAGGTAGAAAGAATTTTTAAAAAAACCCACTGGGAATGTTCACTATGGAATCCTTTGAGGATGGAAGCCACCCATTTCTTTCTGTATAAATTTTTTAAAATTTATTTATTAGGTTGTTATCCTATTTTAACTACTTTATAAGTAACTCAAGGCAGTGAATATATATAATACTCCTACTTATTTCTCCCTATGACAAGAACCTTGTGTGGTGCATTGGCCTGAGAGAGAATGATTGGCCTAAATTCATCCAGATGGCTTTCATGGCTAAAGCTGGACTAGAACTCACTGTCTCCTGGTGATTGGCCCAAAGTCACCCAACTGGCTTTCATGCCTAAGATGGGACTAGAATTCACTGTCTCCTAGTGATTGGCCCAAGTGCATCCAGCTGGCTTTCATGGCTAAGGCAGGACTAGAACTCACAGTCTCCTGGTGTTTGGCTCAAAGTCACCCAACTGGCTTTCAGGCCTATGGAAGGACTGGAACTCACAGTCTCCTGATAATTGACCCAAAGTCACCCAACTGCCATTCATGCCTAAAATCAAACTAGAACTCACTGTCTCCTGGTGATTGGCACAATGTAACCCACTTAGGTGCAAATCACTTAGCAACAGAAATTCTGGTTTCGATTATGGTCATAAGTCAAGGACTACCTTTGGAAACTCCTCAAAGATATATTTGCTGTGAATCAGACACCTTTTAATTGAACTGCTGTACCTTTATGGAATTTATCTCAAACTATTTCCCGTAGGTAAAGATGCCCAGAAGGGACACAGCTTGAATTCCAACATGTCCTTGTTTACTCATGTTCAGTGGTCCCCAACCTTTTTATCACCGTGGCCCGGTCAACACTTGATGGGAAGGTCCGCGGCCTGGGGGTTGGGGATCACTTTTACAGTAAATCCAGAGAGCTTTGGTTATTGGGCAGTTTTAAAAATTCCTGCTCTCCGGATTACAAAAACTCCCCCAGTAAGGCTGGCTTACTTTTTCATGGAAGGAGTTGCATGAGGGGAAAGTTCCCCTCCTCAATCTCTATACCGCCCTTCCCCAAGATC
>JANHGD010010587.1:0-12526 GCA_027560375.1 Imantodes cenchoa
ACTAACAACTCGTTTCTGTCCTTATAACCAGATATTGCAAAAAAAAGTTCAAGAATGAAATAATTTATTTCACTCTTGCCTTGCACCTGTAACAAACAGTACCTGAGATTAGATTCTCATTGAAAATCATTGAGAAAAAAATGTTTTCTCACTTAAATCTTTTTCATATATTGTTTTTTAGCAAGGCTTCTATTCTTTCATTGGTGTGCACTTATTTATAGTTTCTGTTGTCTACGTATTTGGGAATTTATCAATTGGGCAATATATCATCCCTGATCAGATCGGTCAAGATCAGTCAAAAGGGAGCGCTCTCTGAGGTTAATATGTGTTTTCGCCATGTTCCTATAAAGAACATTGAGTTAGATATTTTTGGCCTGCCATTCTAGCCACCAAAGGCATTCTAGCCATCAAGGTGTAATATTCCCATATTTTATTCACAATGTACTGTAAACTGGAGCTTACCTGCGTTTGGGGATTTAATCAATAACTTAATACCTATCTACTTACTCACTTACTTACTTACTTACTTACTTACTTACTTATTTACTTACTGTATATCCCACTTTTATTATTTTTATACATAGCTCAAGATGAACACATGTGATACTATAATTTTCCTCACAACAACCCTGTGAGGTGAATTGAGCTGAGAGAAAATTACAGACCCGAAGTCACTCAGCTAACTTTCATGCCCATGTCAGGAATAAAACTCACAATCTTGTAGTTTCTATCCTGGTGCCTTAATCACTAGATCAAACTGGCTCTTTTTATTCTATTCCTATTTATACATATTTCCTAATTCCTCTGGATAAGTTAAGTTCTGTATGAGTCAGTTGACTAAAAGAGAATTATAGCTATATATAATATATTCAACTTTCCTGCTTACTCTTAAACTTCTGTTATTTATGGCATACAGTACAGTTGCTTTTATCCTACATATGCTCTCACTAAATTCTCCATTATGTATTAGGTAGATGCTGAGGCTGAATTATATGGCCCCATGTTGAGCATCTTGATATATTGTGTTTCCTTAGTATATATTAAGTATTTTTGGAATGATATCGATTTGCTTCTAGATAAACACAGGTAGTATCTTCCTGAGCCGATGAGAGGATACGTCATCTTAGACTTTTTACTGCCTTTCAAATGTAGATTCACAAATGATAATTACCATGCATTGTGGTTTGAATTATACTACTGGGAGAAAATAGGATTTCAAGATAATAAGCCATTCTTTTCTGCCCTTTAACCTGTCATAGTTATAGTAGTGCGTCCTTGTTTGGTTTATGTAAATCAATGATTGGATTCCATTAAAAAAGTTGGAAAAGAGGTGGTGTTATTTGTCCATTTACCTTAATATGGAAGAATTTATAGAGCTGGCCAAACATGTCTGAAATTGTGGAGAGGTGCTTCCATTCAATATAGATTGCACCAAATCAAATATATCAAGGGGATCAATTTTTAAACTTTGTATAAAGAAGTTTCCTGAATTGCACTGTCTGCTTTGAAGGCAGCGATTTTCTTATCTTCAGCAGAGATCACCTGCTTCTTTTATCCCTTTAATTTCCTTATCCTTAACTGAAATTGAAACTGAGAACCTTTTGCATGTCCTGCAATAATGAGACATGGTTTACTGCCCTTACATAAGGAAAGTTAACATGGGATTATTGAAAAGGTATTTGGAAAGTTTTCAAAGACGTAATCTTGTATCTGCAACTAGAACTTCTAGAATAGAAGCAGTAAATTGGGCTCTTTCTCATATTTGAATGTGTCTGAAGGATCTTGAATTGACTGTGAAAAAAAAAACTATCCTGAGCTTACTCCATTCTGTATCGATTCTGTATAAATCCTGTGCAAAAGAGTTTTTGATACTTTCCCAGTTAAAATGGCTAAGGGAAAACATCAGAAGGTGACAGAAGTAAGCATGTGTTACTTCTTCCTATCCTCTCCAAAAGTCAATTCCATTACTCAAATTTAAAAACTAAATCTCTCTTCTGGTTTAAAATTATGTATTTGAAAATGAATCACAGATATTTGTTCAAAATTTGGAGAGGGGCATATAATGTATTTTAAGCCAGTTACTTAACTTTTATGGAAAGAGAAAGAGAGAGAGAAAGAGAGAGAGAGAGAGAGAGAAAGAGAGAGAGAGTACTAGAACAGCCAAAAGAGTAAAATAACATATTATTTTAGTAGAAAGTATATTTTAGAGTATGGTTCTTTTGAAATTAAAAAAAAATCTAATGAAATGTATAATGCAAGAATAAGGTTAAGAATCCAGAAGCCTTTAAAGTGCAGTATTTAATGCTGAACAATTACTGAGTCATGTTCAATATATATATAGGACTAATAAAAAGGATTTAGAAAAAAAATTAATAAACTTTGCAGTTCTTATTTGTCTTCATGGATTGCCTTTCAGTGGAATGACAGACTCGTGATGGCCTTTAAAGCTAGCAACTCAACCACTAGCTGCTGTTGCAGCTTCATGGTTTTTTTTTTATTATTAAAAAAAATCAAAATCAAATGAAAACTAGCAACCCCACCAACTTACCTTTACCTAATTTTCACTGTTGTAACCTAAGTTTCCACGGAAACAGGGTTGAAAAAGCCGCCAGTAGCCAGCAGGCAGTCAGCAGCTGAGAGTGAGAACTCTCCTTTGTCACTTTCCACTAGTGGATGCCTGCTGAGCCCTGAAAGTGCCAGTTTGCAAAGCCACCTAGGTTTTGAAAATGTGTACCCGCTTTATAGTTTAAATGGGTGTGAATGTATGGGTCTGTATATGCATGCATGTATGTACTTGGGGTTGTGCGGTGATTAAATTAGCCTACTGTTTTCCCCCCTTGGAATGGCACAATACATTCCAGGAGGGTAAATTAGTGAGTGAGTTCTGCATTATTATTTTGTTAGTCTGATATTCTACACAACCTTGATGTTGTACATCAACAATGATTTTTTTTCAAAGATTCTAATAATCTTCTATGTACATAAGACATATTGTTGAACAATAAAAACCATCTTTCACAAAGAAAATATTATGAATAAACCATAAACATGAATCATATAAACCACTGCTGCAGATTATCTTAACCAGAAACGGTTGCCAGTACTGAATAAAAAGTCCTAAAAAAGAAATAAATATGTATCAGACTGGATATATCATTCCCCTTTCTTTCTAGCTTTTCTTAGCTTTTGTACCAATAATTGCAAATGAATTCTTTTGATCACAAAACACACACAAAAAACCACAACACGATAAATTTTGCAACAAAAGCACTTTTAAACAATATGCATATACTGTAATTATTATTTTTAAAGAAATAACCTCTCGTTCCGGTTACACATAATTTTAGAATTATGTTTTGGAAATGAAATTTAAAACTCTTTTTATATTCCGGATGTTGGAATTAAACATGAGCTAGTCAAGAGCAAATCTTAATAGTATAATGTTGGCATATTTTCAAAAATGCTTATTCTCTGTCCTTCCTATAAAGCTAAAAGAAACAGTGGCTTTATCAATAATAAAGTCAGTGAACACTTATCACAACAAGCAGAGAAACAAGAAAGCGATATTTTGGTTTGTAAATGTATACTGAAATTCAATAAGCAATACTGCAATTTACTGTATACCAATTTAATTACTAAGGGGCAAAACTTTAGACTTCCTGTATATATCACTATACATAAAGGAATTCTGTAACCAGCTGTTCACATAAAGCTATATTTATCGTGGATGTCACTAATTTATACGTCTATATGCACTTTTTATGATCATGTTATGTACTTTTAATAAATCAATTCTTTTGACCCTTGGTCAACATACTAAATGCACCTTTAAAAAAAATAAAAATGATAAAACACGTAAGACCTGTTTTTAAAAATATTTTCTTTCTTTCTAGCATTTTACGATGGGATAATGAGACAGATGTCTCTCAACTGGAAGGACATTTTGACATTGTTATGTGTGCTGACTGGTAAGTACATAAAATCATAAAATTCATGTGAGAAAAAAATAGCTTTGCTGAAGTAATTGTACTGTGCTGCTTGCTGATGGCTAAGCAAAGTCAACAAATGAAGCACAAAGCCATCTTAACCTCAACAAATTAATATTCATCTCCATGTGACAGTTCTAAGGTAGTCTTCTATCACACAGTAACTTCTACCACATTATTTCCCAAAGATTGATTTTGAGAAGCATTTCCATTTTCTGGAATTGCCTCTGTTTCATGCTTGATGTATCAGTAAATGGACGACTTAGGCAAATTGCAAATAATTATGGCTCAGTGAGGAACAGTCTGGAGAAAAGGGAGTTTATCAACACAAACAGCTCAATTA
Organism: Imantodes cenchoa; assembly: GCA_027560375.1. Lineage (NCBI taxonomy): Eukaryota > Metazoa > Chordata > Lepidosauria > Squamata > Dipsadidae > Imantodes > Imantodes cenchoa. The sequence continues at coordinate 4,330 of JANHGD010010587.1, forward strand.
GCTTACTTCTTAGGAAAGATCTGACTATTGATATAAGAGGATATATATTCTGTATTCCCCATTAAATCTTTGGGAATTTTCTCTTCATTTTTTAAAGCTGCTCAAGAAAATAACAACAGGCATTTCCTTAGTGATACTCAGATGTTAAAATTAATAGTAAATCAATTGCAATAAAAAGAAATCAGAGAAAAACATATTTACCATAGGTTGATTGACACGTTACAGAATGCTTTGTTGCGTATCTAAGTAAATTTGGTTGTTGATATAAAATAATGTTTTTTTCTGGTGGCTTATTTAATTGAATTAACTCTACAATGATTTCAGTTGAAGCATGTTTTGAAAATATATTTTAAGAGCAATATTATTTCACACAAATACATAACTCAGTTTTGTGTAGCTTCTTGGATACCGGTCTGTGACAGTCCATGAGATTTTGACTATTGACTTCTGTAAAGCAATTGGCATGCAAAATAAGAAGAATAAATACACATTTTTAATGCAGATGTTCTTTATAAAAATATTCTAAGTGACTGTAGAAACTGACTAGTTTAAGGAAGAAACTAACTATTGTGTCCTTTAAAATAGTGAATTAAATTCATAAGCTATAGACATGGTTTTTAAAATGCTTCTTTTAATAAAAATATTTCTAGTTCTGTATAATGCTTTTCTTTGTCCTTTATTTTCTCCTTTTATGACTAGCCAATGAATGAAACAGGCTTTCTTTCCCCAATGCATAGCCTTTCAGCAAAACTTCTTTGTTCCCAAAAAGGACAGACATGGGTTTCTAACTAATCGCTGATAATGTGCCTCAGAGATGCATCATCTGATTAAAATAAGGAGCTAAACAACACCATATGATTTCAGCAAGTAATTTAGTAAATGCCTTCCTCACCAAATATTAGAATGGATACTCTGGGTTTCATTGCACAGATGAAGTTAATGCTGGACAGGATTAGATCAGATTAAGCATGAAAGTCAGATCAGATTCTGGCGGACGTGAGCAGGAGGGCAGCAGTCTTCCCAGAGGCTTAGACAAGGCTTGCATAGGGATGTTCTCCAGATTATGTGGGTGAAGCAAGGTTTGCCAAGAGATTTTGAGTTAAATTTGTTCTTCACACAAATATCAAAACAACCTGGCTATTGTATCTCGTTTATGCCTAATACTTATCCTGTCATCCTATTTACTGGGTAGAGAATATCAGAAAAAACAAGATTTAACTTAACCTTTTAAAAACTATGTATTGCTGTTGTCTATTATTCTATTGTCTAATGAATAAATTGCTAGAATTCCCAGTTGAATTGTAGCCTCACTAGAAAACAAAGAATTATGGTTAATAAATATACATTCATTAGTAGATATGAAATGCACCCAGTTCTGTGGATTTACAACAGTATTAAAAACAAGCATGTTTTAATTAACGCCTATCAAAAAAATAGCATAACAGATGCTTTTAACATTTAAAAAGCTGAATTACATTTTGGCCTAGGACAGAGTACTATTTAAGCATACCTACATATTAGTTTGATGAGCTAAATATTGTATTTTTCTTTTTCTAACAGAAATAACTTACAGAGCTTATAGTGCAATATATAATATGAACTACTAGGTTGACATTAAACTATATTTTCATTTTTTTTCTATTTGGAATTTCATTAAAACAATAACATTGGGCATCTATTCATTTATCTATTCTAATTTATCTATTGGCTATGGTTGCATGTGCTAATATTTAAGAGGTTTCAAAACTGTGTACAAATGAAAACAAAAAATAGGTATGATCATTTTGTAATATCCATTTAACAACATTATCCAGATCGTTGTCAGCTGTTAAACTCTGGAATTAGAATACAGCAGAAACCTTGTTTCAAATATTAAGGGAAATGACAGATTCTTATTGTGCTGTTTCAAGAAAATTGGCATAGTATGATGCTCTGATTAGCTAGCCATTGGTACTACTTGATTCCATTTATTAAAATAAGAATAATGCAAGCTCCATTCATAAATGAATTCTGAAGTTAGACTGAGATTCAAGTAAAATATGCATGATTATAAAACCCAGTGTTCTGCTAAGATACTTAAATTATATCTATGCCTGCATTTTGATACTGAAATAGTTGATGCACAGAAATAGAAAGGAAATTAATAAAGATTTACAATATTTAGTAATTACAACAATAATCTATGATCTATAATCTATAATCTAATTCAAATCAGGCCAGGTATAAATAAACAGAAAAACAAGATTAAATAACTTTCAACTAGTTAACCTGCATTTATGAAATTTTGGGAGTACGGAATAAAGAATATTCAGACAAAAAATAAAGCAAATATTAGAGAAAAAATATTTCACAGTATTGTATACTTATAACATAGAATAAGGTAAAAGGAATGCAGTACTTTTAGGCAGGTTTGTGTGTATAGTTTAAGGCACGTAAGATGGGGAATGGTTTCTTCAACCATTATATAAAGAATGATAACTGAGAGTAAATGATCCATGTTAGCTGTTTTATACCATTCATTTATCAAATTGTAGCCACAACAATCCCATACCAAATCTCCAACTATCCTGTGAATTTATGCTGATATCTTTAATCATGGCTTGACTTACCTGAAGCTACCAGAGCAACTTTGCCACTGCAGATGAAATGTTTTTTAACACCCAGAAATTGGGAAAGCATTGCCTAGAAATGCCTTGGTTCCCATCTTTTTTTTTCTTTGAGGCATTATGTCACATGTATTTTTGTATTTCCTATGGGCTATTGAAATTTGATGGATCTATGGGCAAAGCTGGATTATCACAGTGGCATTTTTCTGCATCAAAACTCTGGCATGCAGCATTTTGAAAAATGACTACAGTGGTTATGAATTTAGCATGTATAGGCAAATGTTACCAAATATCACCCTGCCAGCAAAGGTGCATATAGTCAAGCCTATGGTTTTCCCAGTTGCAATGTATGGCTGTGAAAGTTGGAGCATAAGGAAGGCTGAGCGCCAAAGACTTGAGACCTTTGAACTATGGTGCTGGAGAAGACTCCTGCAAGTCCCTTGGACTGCAAGGCGATCAAACCAGGGGTGAAATCCAGCAGGTTCCGACAGGTTCTGGAGAACCGGTAGCGGAAATTTTGGGTAGTTCGGAGAACCGGTAGCGGAAATTTTGAGTAGCTCAGAGAACTGGCAAATACCACATCTGGCTGGCCCCAGAGTGGGGTGGGAATGAGGTGGCTGGATGGAGTTACTGAAGCACTTGGTTTGAGCTTAAATGGACTCCGGGGGATGGTAGAGGACAGGAAGGCCTGGAGAAACATTGTCCATAGGGTCACGATGGGTCGGACACGACTTTGCGACTAACAACACCAACATCAGTGATGGAGTTCTGTGAGATTTTAAAAGTATTTCTGATAAAGGGAAATAAATCATATGCCTAACAGGGGCTGCAGACCAGCACAGAAGATGGTGAGCAATGGCTATTTCTGCTAACACCATTCATCTTCTTGCTATGTGCTGCTTGAGGAAGTTGCCAATATCTGCCTCATGGCAGAGCTGACCAGAGAATTGCTGCCTTCTTGAGGTTCTCATTTCCAGTCTGTGCCATTCCTGCTGGCTACAGCAAAAATCCATGGTTAGGTGTGCATTTTGTATCAAGGAGAAATTGCGGGAAATGATGTTCTCTGGAACTACTTATAGAAATTACACTTGGCCCTTATGTATTTCATTGCTTGTTTCATCTACAAAATGAGTGCTTTTCTTAGCTCCTCCAAATACAGAGCTTTTCTTAGCTCTTTCTGCCTACTCCTTTTAACTATGATGTTTTGACAATGCTAATGTTTATCTGTAAGGTTTCCATCTCTGAGGAAGATAGCTGCCTGTATGCAAGGTAGAGGATACACAGGTTTGAGAAGTATCCTGGAGTTTTGCACACATACAGATAACTTTAGAAATAGAACTAAAGGGTAGATACTCCCCATTCATATTGACAGTCCTATAAAATGCTGTTAGAGTATTAAATGGAATGCCGTATATGTTTAATTTTGGCTAGTGTTTAAAAATAGCATTTTAAGCGCTCTCTCTCTCTCTTTCTCTCCCTTCTTTCCTTCCTTCCTTCCTTCCTTCCTTCCTTCCTTCCTTCCTTCCTTCCCCCACTTCAAAACTCTACAGGCAGGGGACAAGTTAAAATGATAAATGCAATGGTAAAATAATTTTTAGACACACATATTCACACACACTTATGCTGAACCCTATTATTGCATTTATAATATTTACTGTAATTATAATTCTGCTGGATACTTTTCCAAGGAGAATAACAGAGACACAAGGAAAATGGGACTTTACACCTCTGTATTTGCTTCATTGCCTGCTGCAGCCCAATTCTAATGGAGCAGATATTGTGAGTGCAGAAAAGGGCTTCCTAAAAACAAACTTGCTATTGGTGGGTGCGAAAGATACTGAGAAAGAGTGGTTAGTAAAATTAGATGTTTTGTACTATATCTTATTAGTAAAGTGAAATGGCAGAGTCATTCAGCTGAGGATGTAACTGTCTATGACAATTTGCCACGGCTAACTCACCACAACCAACTCACCAACAGTCAACTTGTCATGGCCAACTTGCTATGGCCAACTCGCTGCAGGACAACTCTTTATGGCCAACTTGCTGTGGGACTAGAGTTACACTAATATCAAAGTAAGGGTGGCATAGAATCATTAAAGAAAGGATGCAAAAGGAGGGGCAAAGTGAAATGAGAATGATAAAAATTAAAATATTTTTTTTAACGTTATTTTAAATAAATTGAATTGTTGAATGGTCCTGTGGCAAGTTGTCTCATGGCGATTTGGCCATGGCAAGCTGTTCCACTGTGAGTTGGCCATGGTGGGTTGTCTCATTCTGGTTACTGTCATCCAAGTTGTAGAAACAATAGCACATTATTTTACTGGAAGTGCAAATACATTAGAGTATTTGGGGATTTTATTGAGTTCATATAATTTTAATTGTTGTTAGGTTTTACTTTTAAGTTTTAATAGTGGCTGGACTGGACTCTAGTGGGGGAAGAGGCATTATAAATAAAATGGGTATTTTTGGCAGGGTAGATATTTTCTTTCCAAATGAAAGAGCTTCCTCAATTGAAGGGACTACTGGATTTTATTATTACTGGTAGTCTGGAGAAATATTTTTTGCTGGTTTAGGATAATACCAGTTTAGAAAATAAAGATCAAACCACATGGAGAAGGAAGAGAATGCATGGCACAGAAACCTGGACAGGGAATACCATATGTTGGGCATTCAAAGTCTGTGTAGCTTATTTCCTAGCTAACTTCACTATGTTAATAATAGAAAAGCAAGATCCCAGGGCTCAAGTGCATATATATCTATATATCTAGATCTCAGCAGCACTGTCTGCTTACTAACTGAAATCAAATTCAGAGACGTTTCTTCCCATTATTTCTAGTAAAAGCCAGAACCTGAAGCAAGAAATCTGACTTGCTGGATTAAGAATTTAGTTTTGATGCCACCAAATCTCTGAGGATAATAAGGTCTCATTTAAAAAAAAATGTTTTAAGCAATATCGCTGGCAAAACCGCTTTGATCATACTTTATCAGCAGGATGGGATTCAAACACGATTTGAGAAGATCCGTTAATATCAGCCATAGTAGACAGTTTAATACAATTATTTTGGGTGTAGTTTTATGGAGCACCAGTAGGAGGATCTTTCTAAGAGTAATACACCCAAAATGGAATTTATTACATACAGTGAAAAGCCTTCTCCTTGCCTAAATGGGTCTTCCAGTAAAAAGCTATGTACCCAAGTCTGCTGAGATAGCAAACCCCATAAGCAGGGGCTCCTTATACTCTTCCATCATGGTTGATCTTGGCTGATCTTGAAAAGCATGCCTGGATTGAAGACCACAAAGAAAGCCCAAGGATATAAGCTAGACTGGGTATCAAAAATCATTTCAAGAAAAAGGCAAAGCACTTCCACGTCATTATCAAGAAAACCACAAGGACATGTCCATGAAATCATAGAGCAGGAATTGAGCACAAAAAAGATTTTGCTTTTTTAAAAATTTTAGGAATATTGTAAAGGCTCAGATTTAGAGGACAGCATACAAATTAATGGGATGGAAAACATCACGATTAATTTAGAGATGTAGTTTTCAAGGTACCATGAAATTTTGAAATCTTGAAAGAGAACCACTTTGGTTAAGTGATTAAGGCATTAGTCTAGAAACCAGGAAGCTGAGTTCTAGTCCTGCTTTAAGCATGAAAGTAGGTTGAATGACATTGGATCAGACATTGTCTCCCAGCCCAGCCAAGCCCACCTTACAGGGTTGTCATAGAGAGAAGAGGAGGAGGAGGAGGAAAGAGTTTTAGGTAGGTTTGCCTGCTTGAGATATTTATAAAAATAATACAGATGGGATTAAAAAAATCTTAACAAAAATCTATTCTAAGAAAATATGGGTAAATTGAGACAAAAACATGAAGAACGGTTACAGAAATTGGGTATGGTCAGACTAGAGAAAAGAAGGACTAGGGGTGACACGATAGCAATATTCCAGTATTTGAAGGGCTACCGTAAAGAAGAGAGTGGTCTACTTATTTTCCAAAGCACCAGAAGGCAAGACAAGAACTAATGGATGGAAACTAATCAAGGAGAGAAGCAACCTGAAATGAAGGAGAAACTTCCTAACAGTGAGGACAATTAACCAGTGGAACAGCTTGCCTCCATAATTTAATGGGTGCTTCTTCACTGGAGGTTTATAAGAAGAGACTGGACAGCCACCTATCTGAAATGGTTTAGGGTCTCCTGCTTGAGCAGGGGGTTGGGATAGAAGACCTCCAAGGTTCCTTCCAGCTCTATTCTGATTGACTGATTGATACAATGCTAAGCATGAACCTGGCTACTGTAATCCAAGTGGGAATGGTCTCTTTCTAGAAAGCTGTGTTACCCCATTTTAAAATTATCTCTCTGTATTCTGTTTTTCTGTTGCGGATTCAGGACAGATTCTTTATCTCTGAGTTTTAAATATTTTTAAAAGTGCTTTCATCCCCTTTAGATGTCAGGTATACATTTGATAAGCCTCTGCTCTTCCCCTTTTTATTCAATTATTCAGTTCTGGGCATGCGCAAGATGGCGGGCGGCTAGTTCTGGCGCCGCGAGATCCCCCCAGCGTTTTGCCGGAGGATCCCCAGTCCGGGGGGGGGTTTGACATCCAGACCCCCCCAGGACGACAATGGAGGACTCGGCCGACCGCCGGAGCTTTTTTCGCGCTCCGGCGGCGACGGAAAAGTACGTGAGAGCGCGCCGGAGCAGACCATCGGCGTGATTCGTAGGCCGGGGCCGACGCCGAGGGAAAGTGATTCCGGCGTCGGCTTGGAACGGCTGAAAGAACTATGGGAGCTGCGTGAGGACACCATCGACCGCGGCCTTGCAGGCCGAAGCCGGAACCGACACCTGGGTAAATCAGCACCCGGCGTCGGCTAGGAAGGACAGAGACCGCGGAGCAGCTGAGTGAAGCCTGGAGGACTAATCCAGGGGCATGGAACGCCCCTGGAGTAAATAGGAGGTACCTTGCACAACCGGGGGCGGGGGGAGAGCTTACCATCAGGCTCATTTTTGAGCCCCCCCCCCCAGGGTGGAGAGGAGAATCCCTGGACCATCAGGACCTGGACATTTAAAGGGTCCTAAACGGATTCCCTGGGGTGGGGGCTTAACATCTGGCACCCCACCCCACCTGAGAACAACAAACTTGGAGGAACTTTACTATCTTGCCCCAATATCATAAGCAAGGCACCTTCTAGATATCCCCCAGAGCCGGAGAAGACATGGAGTCCAAGCTGGCCACGAGGCAGAGGCCCATGACAGAGCTGCGTGAAGGAGCCCAGGAGGGAGTTGGTGAGAGGCCTGGGCCCCGGTTTTCCACCAGTCGCAGCTTCTCAAAGACATCAACATGGGGGAGCCCATTTGAGGCTAAAGACTATCACCCAGGCCCCAGCCAGAGACTCCATCTTTCCTAACATCTTTCAGCTGCTGAAGGCCTTTTACAGCCGGACCCCGGGATTCAATGAGGGTCTGAGGCCTTCCCACCTATACTATCTCACAGCTTTCTACCTCACATCTTATATTGAACAGCCCTCATTTTCTGTGGGTGGAGAAATATTCCAACAAACTTTACCCAAGAACTTTTACCACCTGGACTGGAAC
>JANHGD010010593.1:19904-30075 GCA_027560375.1 Imantodes cenchoa
TCAGACCACTCATATCAACTCAACAATGCTGACTGAGGGTGAAGGTTGTCCACCAAAGAATACATTTCTCAAACTCATCCCAAAGATTGTGCTGTGGTAGGCTCAACTGATAATAGGGCTTCCTATTAAAGGCACTCAACATGCTTTCGGGTGCCTTTAATAGAAATGCATCAAGTTTTCTAACAGTTGTAGTCTGGTTATGGCCGTACGTCCTGAAACATAAATAGCAATGTGTCCATAATCAAAGTGTTCTGTGCAAAGGCAATTCATATTTTGAATCCACTTACATGGTCGTTAGTGTGAAGCTCTTCAGAGTTCCAGCAAAATGCACAAGAAATTCACTTTTGGTTATAAATCACTATTGAGATGACTTTAATGGTGCATCCTGAATGGCGTTTAGGAAAGTAAATATGTGGGGTATTTCATCAACTTTCCAAACTCCGTACTGTGTTTCATTGTCTTTAAAGCATAATGTTCTTGGCAGAACTGGCTAACAAGAAGCAACTCTCAAGGAAGCCAAATGTCCACAGAAGAGAGAGAGAGGCCAAATCCGTTTTGGGTTTCCCATTTCATTTGTTAAGATTTAGCGAGACTCCTTCCGAGAATGATGGTGGCTCTTTCTGAGCAACATCTACAGAAGTGCCATTTCAGTGCTGCTTTTCCAAACAGAAAGTAAAGCAAGATATGACAGGTCACATTTGCTGTCACTTGAGTGAAAAGATTAAAATTGATGGAATATCAAATTAGCTAGCCAGCCTTCTTTTGTAGATGCTTGTGCATCATGGACTAATCTCTCTCCAGAGGATAATGGGGATCAGGTGGCTGAGAAACCTGCCATTACTTCATTCAAAATCCATGCAAAATCACCCAGAAACTCTTGGAACTGACTGACTGACTGACTCTCTCTCTCTCTCTCCCTCTCTCCCTCTGTCTTTGTCTCTGTCTCTCTCTGTGTCTCTGTCTCTCTATCTCTCTCTGTCTCTCTCTCTCTCTCTTTCTTACAAACCATACACACACACGCACACATGCACACACACAGAGGGAGGGAGGGAGAGACAGAGAGAAACAGAAGTGGGAGCCTAATTTCTTCTCTTCTGAGCAGGCTCATGTCTTAATCCAACCAACTCCATCTGGAAAGCTCCCCCTATTTCGACTCAACAGATTTCTCACCCCAAGAGAGTTGCTGCCGGAAAGAGAAGCAGAGTTATGGTTCTGCCAGGGAGTTCATTGACTTCAAAATAATCTTTCAAATCTTCAAATGAAATTTATTCCTCATTCATTGTTACTATTCTTCAAAAGAAATCTTCCCCGGGGCACGGAGCTCAAGGCCAGGCTTTGAAATGGAAGAAAAATATCTGCCTTTTGGTTCGAAAGATCATGCAAACAAGTTAACTGCACCACTAATGTGGGCAACCTCCTACTCACACCCTACTATCTTTCTTGGTGACCTCAATTTACCCCTAATTAATTGAACCCTAAACAATGTATAACTGAACCTATATATGCAATCCTGTACAATACTGTTACTACTCTGGGACTGGATCAATTAGTAACAAACAACACTAGACTCAACAACTGCCTTGATCTCATCTTCTACAACAGTTTAAACTCAATTTACGGAATACAAATAAAAGAATCATTTTCTAACAGTGACCACAGCATGATTGACTTTTCTCTCAATTTACGTCGTTGCAAAGAAGATCATAATGACAGAACTCCAAATTATAACTTCAAAAAAGCCAACTATGCTCTCATTGCTGCCAACCTCTCATCTCTTGATTGGCACATTCTGTTCACTGGCTATAATACTGCTGAAGACTATTATAAAACTTTTTTGCTTGAAATCAAAAGAGTCATTAAAGTATACGTACCAATAGTAACCCCTTCTTTCTCATACATGCTTGACATACTAAAATAAATAAATAAATAAATAAATAAATAAATAAATAAATAAATAAATAAATAAATAAATAAATAAATAGAAGGCAAAGGGGAGTTTTCTGGTTTATGGTGCTGGTGGCTGTTTGTGTTATTGTTTCTCCTCTGCACTCACCCCATTATGAATCTACAACAGTAGTGGGTTCCAAAACCCTTTACTACCAGTTTGTGCGCACGCTCGGCAGAAGCATTCTGGGTGGGTGGGCGGAGCCTCCTGCTGCCAGTGCTACCAGTTCTAAGAACCGGGCCGAACCGGGAGCAGCCCACCGCTGATTTACAGATAACAGCTCCACTTTCTTTGTATTATGTCATTCTCCGTTCCTTTCTCTGGGATGTAACATTTCACAGGATTTGTCAGATTGGATTAGCTAGAAATTCTTGCTGCACTCTAGAAAGAAACTGCGTCTTTCTTTTGATCACTCTGAACTCTGTAAAGGAAACAAGCTGCCTGAAGCTGTAAGTTCATTTTCCAGCAAGAAAAAAAATAAATCTATAAGGGTAGGCTGGAATTCTAACCATGGCTGATTTTGCAAACATAAATGAAATCAGATATACACACACTTCAATGGGAGTCCACTAAGAAACACCAGCACTGTAGATTAGACTGGGAGTTCAAACAAACTAACAAGAACAAAACAGATATTTGTTATGCCAAATCACTTCCATGTTGCTGCCAAGAAAACTACATGGGGATGTCCATAAAGTCACCCAAAGCTGAGGATGATTTGAGAAAGAAACTGTACCTTTTAATTCTAAACATATGTAGGAAGGAGTATGTCCATGAAAACAGATGGACACCAAACAAACATGTGAAATTGGGCACATGTAAACATAGTTAATGTGGAACAGGATTGTATAGATGGGGTCTTTGTGAAAGTTACAATATATTCAGCATGGAAACAGGAAGATTGCTGTTTCAGAACTAAGAGAGCAGCCTGTAGGCCTATTTTATTACTTTAATGAATTTAGGATTTGATAGTAAATGCTTATATAGTATATATGGTGTACTTAGTTTAACCAAGAATCATTTGAAATATCTCTGTGGTTATAGTAGTCTTATAGCAAGACATTTTGGGCAAGTAATGTGTGGGTAATTCAAATTGCTGTTGCTAATCTTTAATTAATTTAAGCTTTATTTAAAACAGTCATAACTTAACTTTGTATTAATATGCCACCAAGGCAGGCAATTCAGAGTTAACATTCCATAGTAATTATGCTTTCCTATCTAATATTGCTTTAATATTCAACCAAAAATTATCAACATTTGTCGGCAAAATAACACATCTAGAATTCTATTCATATAGCCCCAAATTCTACTCATATAGACTCAAAGCATTCTATGCATGCGCAGAAGGTAAAAGAACCCAAATGGCACGTCCAGGCGGGTGGGCGGAGCCTCGCGCTCCCTTCGCGACCGGCTGTCGGTCGACTGAAAGGCAAAAGTGACCCGGAAGCATTTCACCCCTGCCCAAAACCATTTAACTAATAGAATGGTACATAGTGTTTTAATTAATTCATCATTAGCCATGAGATTATATTTCTATACATATGTAGAGCATATAAAAGCAGTATAATCAGTCATGGATCCACAGCCTGTTTGGTGTAGTGATTAAGGTTGTGGCCTAGAAACCAGGAGATTGTGAGTTTTAGTCCTTTCCTTAGGTAGGAAAGGCAGCTGGGTGTCTTTGGGCTAGTCACTCTCCCTCAGCCCAACTCACCTCTCAAGGTTGTTGTTTGTGGAAAAAAATGGGAGGAGGGAGGAAGGTTAGGCATGCTTATCGCTTTGAGTTACTTCTTTTTTTTTTTAAAGGGCTGGAATTAAAAAAAAGTTGGTCTAATCTTATATGGTGGAGTTGAGGATACAGACAACTGGTTTAATTATGAAAGTAAGAGTTAATATGTTAGCCAGAGAGCATGAAATAGTGTCACATAGATTGTAGTCAATGCACATTAAAATAGGAATCGTTAGGTTGGTGATGTTTGAATGCTATAGTAAAAAAAAATTATTCTCACAAATTTCCCTCAAAGGTTGTTTAAAACTGGAGACTCACACCCAATTTTTCCTTTGTTTCTCTTGTTTAACCAGTGGTTAACTTGTTTAATCAGTTTCTCCTATGTTATGTTCCACCAAATGGTAATAGAAAAATCAAATATGAATTTTGAAGAACATTGTACAACATTCTAAATAAATGTGATTAGGGAAAACATTATTCTGTTAGATAAATAATAGAATCATAGATCTGAACTAGTATATTTTATGGCCAGCAAAGATTCTAGAGGTCACAGAATCATAGAATCATAGGATTGAAAGGGACCTGGGAGGTCTAGTGACTAGTTGAAGCCCCTGTCCATGGAAGGAGTTCTTATTCCATCCTGGATAAATGGTTGTCAAATCTTTTCTTGAAAACCTCCAGTGATGCAATTCCAAGAGGCAAGTTGTTCCATTGATTAATCATTTTTACTGTCAAGGTAAAAACAAGATGACATGGAGGAATGAGAAGAGAACATACATAAAAACTGATTTGGCCATTTAGATACCCAAGAATAGTTGAGAATAGTAAAAATCAGCTTAGAGAAAGGTGTGTGTTTTGAACATGTAGTTTCAAATGTATATTCATATTCATAGGAATGATGGAATGAATCTAAAGAAATGAATCTAAAAACATAATGAATTTGATTTGATTGAGAGAATTAGTGAAGAATACAATAGAATGAAAGGATAAGTCCTTTATTTGATAGGGATAAAACTTATTTGGAGTGGTTCTTCAGAAAAAAAAAGACTTTTAAGAAAAGACAAGTGAGATAAACAACATTGTAAACAGATCAATTGTAGAAAGAAAGGGTGTGATTCTTGTATTTTAAAAAGTGATAGAAGATGGATTAATCACCTAGCAGAATGAATTAAACGTAAAGAAAGTAAGCTGTGGAAGCTGCATGGAATATGTAGAATGAAAAAAATGTGGCAAAGTTTTGTAAAGAGTATCTGGATTTTATACTTCTCGACTTGACTACTGCAACATGCTCTACATGGGGCTACCCTTGAAGACCGTCCAGAGGCTTCAACTGGTTCAAAATGCAGCCACGAGAGCAGTAGTGGGTGTTCCACGATACACCCACTCTTCTTCCATCCTCCGCAAGCTGCATTGGCTTCCGGTTGGCTTCCGGATGCAATTCAAGATGTTGGTCTTAACCTTTAAAGCCCTACATGGCATTGGGCCAGGTTATCTCACGGACCACATTCTACCACATACCTCCCTCCGCCCGGTTTGTTCGCACAGAGTTGGACTACTCCAGGTCCCATCGACCAAACAATGTCGGTTGGCGGGCCCTTGGACTAGGTCCTTCTCTGTAGCAGTTCTGTCCCTTTGGAACTAACTACCCCCGGAGATCCACACTACCCCCACCCTGCCGGCCTTCAGGAAAGCTATTAAAACGTGGTTTTACCGCCAGGCCTGGGGCCAGTAAATGTTCATTCCATCTGTAGGTCTGGCCCCTGTATGTATGGTGTATGTATAAGATTTTTTAATAGTGGGGTTTTATATTTTAATATGTGTTACGCATTTTATATGGGTTTCTATTTTATGCTTGTTAGCCGCCCAGAGTCCTCTAGTAATGGGCGGCATACAAATTTATCAAGTAAATAAATAATCAAATAAATAAATCGCGTGCCGGCAGGTGTCACACATTGGCAGTTGTGACCATATTTTGAGAGACAGGGAGCCACAGCACAGGGATGAAGGAGCCACATGCAGCTCCAGAGCCGTGGTTTGCTGACCCCTGGCATAGATGGTGTCCCTTCCATTTCTGGCAACTCACACAGGTTTCCTTTTAGGTCCTTCTGCAACTTCCCAATTCTTCCCATCCCATCCCACCCCATTCCCTCAATATCTTTTTCCTATCATGATAACTGCATGCAATATTCCAAGTGTGGTCTTATCGAGCCATTATAAAGTAGTATATTGTATATCCGCGTTCTATGTGTATGTATGTATATGTAAGGTGTGTATGTGTGTGTGTGAGTGAGTGTGTGTGTATATCTGCTAGTGCATTATTTAATTTTATATTTGTATATCGGGGTTGCATAACCTCTATAGATGCCATACAGTAAATAAATGGATTGAACCCAGCACCCCCAAACTATATGCAATATCAGAGGTGGGTTTCAGCAGGTTCTGAACGGTTCTGGAGAACCGGTAGCGGATATTTTGAGTAGTTTGGAGAACTGGTAAATACCACCTCAGACTTGCCCCACCCCCATCTATTCTCTGCCTCCTGAGTCCCAGCTGATTGGGGGGAAATGGGGATTTTGCAGTATCCTTCCCCTGCCACACCCACCAAGCCACGCCATGGACACAGAACCGGTAGTAAAAAATTTTGAATCCCATCACTGCTCTAAGGAATATATATTTCAGGTGATTTCAAAACTTTGATCACTTTTTTTTAATAGCCAAAGCTTTCTGATTCAAGAAAATGGATCATCTCTTCGTAGGAAAGTGGGTTCTAATCTACTGTATTGGAGGGGGGAAAAAACAGGAAACGCTGATTTGTTTTCTAGTTTTCAGTGAAAATTAGATTTGTTTAACAGGGAGACAGAGACAAATCAGATTTCTTGGGAAGCTGACTATCAGAATTTCTTTAAAGACCAAAAGGATGCCAAGAAGAGGAAATCAAGCCACAGGAAAGCCACAGTTCATGCTTGCAGATATATCCATGCTATCGGATAAAGTTTTGGGTGACAAGAGCCAAAGGCATTCTGTGTAACTGAATGTTCCATAAGAGATTCTGCTCACAGAAAGCCAACACTTTCCTTTCTTAGTCTTTTTTTCCCTGATAATGTTAATTTTCTCTGAAGAATATTGGCAGCGGCATGAAAAATGAACACAATCTTTAAGATGCCTCTCACAGCCAAAGAGCTGATTGCAAGAAAATGCAGCGGGGAAATAATTCCTTGCAACCTCTGAAAAAGCGAAGTGAAGAACATGGCCTGTGGGACTCCCAACTCATATCAGCTTCAACCAGTACAAGCAACCAATCACAGCAACATAGCTTCTTCCGATGTAAGGAATGAGTATTACACGTCTAAGAGAACCGGTGCCAACGACACTGGTCTACAAGGATCAGTGGTCACATCCACACAAAATGGGCCAAGGCCAGGGGCGGTTTCCTACTTACCCGAATTACCGGAGCGGCTGCGCACGCAACCGGCCTCCTTGCGAGTGGGCGTGCCACCCACTTGCGCGGTTTTTGGCTTCTGCGCATGCGCAGAAGCAAAAAAATTCAAAAAAAAAATGGTGCCGGGCTTCACGGTCTGGAGCCGGTGGCTCCGGAGCCGTGAAGTCATTTTGCCCGTTTTACCCCCACGCAGTGTGGAGCGTGGGGGTAGGATAGCACTACTGGCACTAGGGATTCGAACCGCTGAACTGCTGACCTTTTGAGCGACAAGCTCAGCATCTTAGCCACTGATCCACCGATTAATAGTTCATAGATCACCCATATTGGGTCAGATTTGCAGGTCTTGAATGTAGCATGGGTAGGTAGAATCACTGTGCTTCTTTGCAAACGATCAACTGTCTGATGGAGAAGGAATGGTGGAAAATGAGAGGAACAGATGCTGCCCAAGATACACAAAATAGGAGTCTCCCTCAGACCTACAGTAGTGCTATGAGACCCCATCTATGTATAACCTGGCTAAATGGCTGTCACAATGGTTAAGTTTCTTGATCCAGCCCTCGAACAGCACAGTCACATCCATCCACACAATTTCTTAAAGTAAAACTTAAATGTGGCTCCTGGTGAGATCATGGTCTCCTTTGATGTAGTGTCCCTATTTACATCCATCCATCCCCACTTAGCATATGAAGTAATAGATAGAAAACTCAAAGAAAAATAAAACACACATCAGAACAACCTAATCAGAACAAATCATGCAGCTACTACAACACTGTCAATGCATCTTCTTCACATTCAAAAGTGAAATGTATGAACAAATAAAAAGGGACGCCTTTGGGATTCCCAATATCAGGAGTCATTGCAGAAACAATCTTGTATGAATTAGAACACCGTGCATTTCAGAACTACACACCTAAATTTTGGTGCCGTTATGTGGATGGCACATTTGTCATCATCAAGATAAATGCACTTAAAGACTTTCATACCATACCGAACTCCATCTTCCCTGACATACAGTTCACAATGGAGGAAGAAACAGCTAGGTAATTATAGTTTTTAGTCATACTTGTCAACAGACAAGAAGAAACCTAGAAACTACAGTTTATCACTAGGCCACCAACACCCCACACATTCTGAATTTCAACAACAACCATCCACTGTCATACAAAAAGAGTTGTATTAGAACACTCTATGGCAGGGTGAGAACCGACTGTAGTACCCAGCAATCCAAATATCTGGACAGCAGGTAGCTAAGTGACCAATTCAGTGACTGTTCTAAGTTACAACGGCACTGACAAAATGCGACTTCTGACTGCTTTTCACAGCTACGACCGCTGCAGCATTCCGATGATCATGTGATCAAAATTCAGGCACTTGGCAACCGGCTCATATTTACGGTGGGTGTTTTGTCCCACAGTTACGTCATCCCCTCTTGCGAACTTCAACGTCAGCGGGGAAGGCAGATTCACTTAACGACCCGGGTTACTAACTTATCAAATGCAAGGATTCACTTAACAACTGTGACAAGAAAGGCCGCAAAGTGGAACAAAGCTCACTTGACAAAGCTCTCTCGCTTAACGGCAAAAATTTGGGGTTTCATTGTGGTCATAAGTCTGAGGACTGCAGGCCACCACAGACAACTTTCCCTCTTTTGTGGAGGACTGAATCAAGAGGGCTTGAAGGTGTGTAGGCATGCACGTAGGCGCATACATAAATTTGAAAAAAAAAGTTGCCTTCAAAATAAGAGCAATTCCCGTGGCACGGACAGATTAGATTAGATTAGATTAGATTAGATTAGTTTAGATTAGATTACTAGAGTTTGAAAGAGACCTTGTAGGTCATCTAGTCCAACCCCCCGCTCGAGCAGGAGTCCCTATACCACTTCGGACAAATGGCAGACCAATCTCCCCTTGAAAGTCTCGAGTGTTGGAGCGCTCACAACCTCCGCAGGCAACTTCTGTTCCACTGGTTCCACTCGCTCTCGCTGTCAGAAAGTTCCTCCTTCTTTCCAGGTTGAATCTCTCCTTGGTTAGCTTCCCTCCGTTATTCCTCGTCTGGCCTTCTGGTGCTCTGGAAAACAGCCTGACCCCCTCCTCTTCTTTGGGGCAGCCCCTCGAGTATTGGAAGACTGCTCTCATGTCCCCCCTGGTCCTTCTCTTTGCTAGGCTAGCCATAGCCATAGCCATAGCCATAGCACTTAGACTTATATACGGCTTCATAGTGCTTTACAGCCCTCTCTAAGCAGTTTACAGAGTCATCATATTGCCCCCAACAATCTGGGTCCTCATTTTACCCACCTTGGAAGGCGGGAAGGCTGAGTCAACCTTGAGCCGGTGAGATTTGAACTGCTGAACTAGCAGTCAATTGAAGTGGCCAGCAGTACTGCACTCTAACCACTGCACCACCTCAGCTCTAATGCCCAGTTCCTGCAACCTCTCTTTGTATGTTTAAGTTTCTAGTCCCCTAATCCTCCTAGTTGCTCTCCTCTGCACTTTCTCTAGAGTTTCAATGTCCTTTTTGTAGTGTGGTAACCAAAACTGGATGCAGTACTCTAGGTGTGGTCTAACTAAGTCTTAACAGTGACAGCCAAAGAGCCAGAATTGGCCCAAGGTTCATAAAATGCCCAGGTCTGGTTTGAACAATGCATAGGATGAATCTTGAAGAGACTAGAAACATTTGAAATGTGGATTTACACACGCCTCTTAGGTATAAACTGGCTTGAGAAAATCAGAAATGTGGAGGGGATAAGCCGCCTGGGAAAAGCCAAGGGAAATCATCAAAACCATTAAAAAGTTAGAATATTTGGGACATGGGATGTTTGCATTGGCCTCCTTCAGTCTGGAAAGACTATGGTATCATGCTCTGGACTCTGCAGAGCACGAGGCCTGGGTAGGTTAGTATGGAGGACAGGCTGTTACCCAAGCAGCAGATCCCCCCTCTCCATATCTCTGAAATAATCCCATGGAATGGCAAGAGCCAATACGATCGGTTCCAGCTACGTCGCAGGAGTTATCAGAACATGGCTGTACACAGTCACGAACTGCTTCCGGGACTCCGGCTCCGG
>JANHGD010010593.1:67531-79347 GCA_027560375.1 Imantodes cenchoa
ACCCTTCCAAGGGATCGCTACAACTGCAATATGAGGAGGGCATAAACAAAAATATCCCTGATACACACAAGACATGAAGCTATAACCAAACTATAGAGAGGGACTCCTCCGGGTGCCGTCAGCCAAACAATGTCCGCTGGCGGCCCCCAGGAGGAGAGCTTTCTCTGGGGGGGCAACAACCCTTTGGAATGACCTTCCCCCGGAGATACGGAGGATCCCAGACCTCCAAACCTTTTGCCGTGAGCTGAAGACCTGGCTATTCCGGCAAGCGGGCCTGGCCTGATACATTGTTTTAAATTTGGTCTTAATCTGATTTTAATTGGGGTTTTATAGCAGCCAAATTATTTAATCAATTTTAAACTTATTTATATTTATATTTGTATATTTTATCTTATGGCTGTGAACCATCTTGAGTCCTTCGGGAGTAGGGCGGTATATAAATCTGATAAATAAATAAATAAATAAATAAATAAATAAATACTGAGTGCCTTAATAGAAGAAAATAAAATTGTATCTTTATAAACTTTAAAAATTCATAATAAGCAGCAAAAAGCAAGACATTGGTTGTAGAAAGTATTACATGGATTAAGGATTCAGAAAACATTGGAATATTGGATTTTGAATATTAAAACTTTGAAATTAATAAATGCATTTTTGTGGGAAGAAGAAATGATTTCTGATATTGGAAACACAAGATAAACAACTTATAATAGTATTCAGAGGTATTGTTGCAGCAGGACTTGGAATCAACAATGTCAGCTATGTTGTGTGTTTTATGAACACCTTATTTCCAGAAGAAATTATTACACTAGAAAATGCTGTTATAGTAAAAGATTTTGAACAAAACTTATCTGACTTGATTATGGAGAACAATCTGAACAAGAATTTATCTCTGGGTGTACAAAAAAATTGCTTGAAGCTCTAAAATTTAAGAAGGACATACATTGCCACTTTAAGATTATAATTAGAATAATTTACAAAAGAGGCTTCTTAAAGTTTTGAAGAAATTTGAGACAAGGGATAATGATAATTCAAATAGCAAGGATGATTTATGTAAAAGAGAGGAATATAAAGTTGGTTTATTTGAATATGAAATTGGTTTATAATGTGGGGGAGTGTTGTTATTGTGGGGAGTTCATTCTGGACTTCCTGACATCTGTACTGGAAAAGATGTGTCATTGATTTGCTTACAGTTAAGAGTTGAGATAAGAAATGAGTTTTGACTAATGCAATTATTTTAGAACTCTTGAATTTTTGCTGACAGCTGAAATGGAAAATATGTTGTTTATCGGACTTGCCTGTACAGGTAGTCCTTGACTTATGACCAGTCAGTTAACCACTATTCGAAGTTAAGAGGGGAGTCCTAAGGGTTATTTGTGACCCAAATTTAAAGTTCTAATAGTTTATCATTCTTGTGGTCATTTAGTAACAGTTTGAGCGCATAGCAACTGGCCCATACTTATGGCTGTTTGCATCATCCCTCAGTCATGTGACCACAATTTACAGTGGGTTTTGTTGGAAACCAGCATTTACTTGTACAAAAAATGCACATTGTGGAAAATGGATTCGCTTAATGACCACAGCGTTCACTTTATGACTACCACATTTGCTTCATGACTGCTACAAAAAGGTTGTAAAATCAAGCTTAACAACGGCAGGTCTTATAACTATAACTCTGGGCTCTATTATGTCATTTTGAGTTATGAGATGAGAAGTTTTATTATTTTTATTATCTATTATTATTTATTTATTTATTAGACATTAATGAGAGAAGGTGAAGAGATAGTGAAACTATTCATAGTTGTTGAAATGAAGGTGGAAAGTCGCTTTCTTAGTTTTTTTTCCTTTCCTTTTTTTATTTCTTCCTTTGCATTTTTGTACCTTTTATTATATTTATTTTTCCTTTTTTCAGTTTGTATTGTTTTTTATTATTGTAGTTAAAACTTTTAATGTAAATAAATATATAAGAGAAAGTTACAAGTTCTCTGTTAATTGTTAATGTCGTCATTTCTAATATTATATGTATGGTAGCTGTAGCCTGGCTTCCTCTGACTGGAGCATTAGTGGTTATTTTTGAGGTAGAAATGGAAATGTATGGAATGTTTGCTTCAGTGAATACTAGGTAATAGTATAATACATTTTTCTATTTGGTTTGTGCATGTTGGGGAAAAATGCATGTGTGTTACCAGATAGGTCAGGCATAAATTAAATTCATTTTAGATACATCAATATTATAGTTCTATTTTGTTTATAGAGTTTTAGGAAACATTATTTTAAACAACAGAATAAGCAAATGAAGCCATCTTCTTAAAATTCAGCATAGTAAGAAATTGAATTAGTAGAAATGTCACATTCATCATTCTGTGTTCAAAATATTACATGAATTTTAAGTTGTATCATTAATTGGGAATCTGGTCAACTCAATCTATGGCATAATTTGCCCAATTATACCCAGTATTATGGATTTTAAAACTGCAGCTCTAGATAATAGTTTTCAAAATGCTGTTCAGTCATTTAGTCACTTCCTACTTTTCAAGATCCATTGAGCATAGTTTTACCAGCATTCTTTATGTACTTAAAAACTTATACTTATGTCATCAAGGGATAGTATATAGTTAACTTGTCTTTTGTTGGCCTCTTTTTAAATTGTCTTTGATTATTTCAAGCATTTGGAACTTCTCCAGTGGCTTTTGCCTTCCAGGTCTGTGTGCAAAGTATTTAAGCTTTAGTTTTATTGTCAGATCTTTCAGGGAGTAGTCTGGCTTTATTTCATATATTACTGAATATTTTGTTGTTTTGTGGTCCAAGGTATTTTTAACAATATAACAAATTTATATAAATAAATAATTTTCTCCAATACCATGAATCAAAGCTATTTGTTTGTTTTTCATTTAGACCATGCACTTTTCATACCCATATATTGCAATAGAACAACCCAGTGGTGGGTTCCACTTACCTTCTTTACCGGTTTGCATCGCGTCGGAAGTGCGTGTTTCCCCTACATCATGTTGGGGAAATGATGCTCTGCGCATACGCAGAAACATTTGCGCATGCGCAGAGGGCTCTTTGCCAGCCACTTTCAAGGAGTGGAAACCAGAGGACCGGTTTGGGGGCGTGGCCAGCCAGACACGCTGCCAGTTCGGTGAGTGGAGAAAAATTTCCGCCACCGATTCGGGCGAACCGGTCCGAACCGGCGGCAATCCACCACTGGAACAACTTAGACTTAACAACATATATTTTTACTGTTAATATACATCTGTGCTTTAATATTTGTAAGGGCTTATAGTAACATATATTAATTACTATTCTTTTCTAAATATAATTTTATTAAATATTGTTTACAAAGTTAAAAAGTAAACATGAAAAATATTTAAAAAGCATAAAGAAAAGTGTTGAAAACAGTAGAAAGCAAGAAAAAAGGGAACAAAATTATTTAAAGAAGCAACTTCTGATCTTTATAGCTGTTCTGTCAGTATCCCCCTTCAATATTCCATCAACATAGCTCCCTTCTTCCATATACAGCTCTTTTTAATCAGTAAATCCAGAAATCTCTAGTTCATTCTTACTCATTTTCAGCAAAAAGTCCATAAAGAGTTTCAAGTGTTTTATAAATGTCATTGTACTCTCCCTAATCAAACAAATCAATTTAAATATTTTTGTAAACTCTGTTTTCACAAATTATTCCTCCATTATGGGTATTTTTTGTATTCTTCCATCTTTGTGTATAAAATCTACAGTTATCCATGTGAATTTTTGAACTTGGGAAAATAAAGTTTGTTACTACCAGTACTTTAAAAATTGGATTGGTATTGCCTATTGATATAGTCACTTTTCTTTTTTTTTAAAAAAATGTGAGGGTTGTACTGACTTTGCACTTTCATCTTTTACCCTTCAACAAGAAATTCCTTAAGCCTTCGTCAGTTCCAGCCACAAGAATAGTATCATCATTATATGTGAAATAACTAATTTTTCTCCAAGCTATTTTTATTCCAAGTTCTTTCAGTCTTTAATTTCTCATGATAGTATGCTTTTGTTTCTTGATGCCATGGAGTTGGTGTTGACTCCTGGCAACTGCTTAGACAAGTCTCTGTTGTTTTCTTGGCAAAATTGTGGAAATGGTTTGTTGCTGCCTTGTTCCTAGGGCTGAGAGAGAATGATTAGTCCAAAATTACCCAGCTGGCTTGATGCCCGAGGCAGGAAAAGTCTTCCAATTTCTAGCCTGGTGCCTTCGCCACCACATCAAACTGGCTCTCTTTGCATAGAAGATAAATAAGGTAACGTATACAAGGTGATCAGAGTGTCCATCTCTTTAGATGCTGACTTGTACATCTGGCAGTTCTTGTTGCAGGTATTGTTAAATTCTGGATTGCAAACCTTGAACATTATCTTAACTAACCTGACGGATAAGTGCAGTTGTTCAGTAATCTGAGCATTCTTTCTTCTCTTTTTTGGCATTAAAATAAGAATTGCTCTTTTCCGGGCCTTGAACTGCTTTCCCTACCTGCCTACAAATTATAAGTAGCGCTGTGACTGTATATCCTGAAAGGTTTTAAGTTTGGTTGGTTTAAAAGAGCTTCTGCAGCTTTATTGTCAGCTGTAAGTTTTAGAGACCGATTAACTTTACAGTGATCAAACCTTTTTCCTCTAGCAATTCTTTGCCTTCTTGTCTTTAATCTTGTCCTTCTTTGCACAAATGTTGGACTAGTTAGTATTCTGTAAATATCCTAAACCTCTTTTCCTTCCATTTGTTGTTACTTCAGTTTTTTTGCATTACTTACTTAGATGTATCTGTCTCTGATGCTTTTTGTTTCCTGCTATATATCATCAAGCACCCATTCACCTTCTGTTGTTTGCATTTTGGGATATTTTTGTTTGCATCATCTTAATGATGTCATGAGCTTCAATCCCAGCTTACTCTGTTACTCTAGTTATCCAACCAAATCCATTACATCTAATCTTCATAGTAACTTCATTACCACATGGAGTACTGTTGAACTTGTACCTTGTTGGTCTGATGAGTTTGTTTTTCTCAGCGTAAGTTGTAATTTTCAAAAAGGAGTTTGTGAATTGAGCTTCAATCAGCGTTAGGTCCTAATTTTGCTAATTAAAAGAACAAACATACAACATGCTTATAACTGGAATTGAGATAAAAATTTCCATCCCTAAGTGTGCGAGAGAGGTTGGTCCCGAAGAAAATTCGAAAGATCAATTGTAACAGTCATTCAGTGCCATTGTAACTTTAAACGTTTGCTAAATGAATGGTTATACATTGAGGACTGCCTTTTTTGTTTGGAGAGTATATAATTAGTTTGATTTTGATGTTGTCAATCTGATGATGTCTACATGTAGTTTCATTTAGATTGTTGAAAGAAGGTATTTGCCCTAAAGTTTGAATTTTCTTGCCAGACTTTTATTAATTTGATTCCTCCTTTCCAAGGTCAACTTTTCCATTATTCAACATATAATATATTATTTTCAAGTTAAGCATTTCAGTCTCCTGTGCTTTATGTATTGTTGGTTTTTTGGGGGAGAGTATTTGTTATCAGAAACCTAGAGTTGTCTTATTGTTTTCTTTTTCAGTGAATCATATTTACTATGATTCCTTACCTATGATCTGGCTTTCATGCTTAACCTTACTGGGAATCTATACTTCCAGTTACAAGTGTCATTGAGATCTGAAAGCCCCTTCAGTAGTAGAAGGCAGAATTGCAGATAAAGTTTTACTAAAGTCATTACTCCCTAAACTGCCTGTAAAAATAATATGGATGCCCCAAATTACTTCCTTCAGGACATCATTATTGAAAAAGCCTTTCATTATGTGAGAGAAATTTGATAATAGTCTCTAGTGGAGATCTTAGTGTCCTAACAGGAAAATGAGAAGGAACACTTCTTCAGATTACATGACTGAAAGCTATTTAAGTTTTATAGAGTAATACTACTGCTTCAAATTAGACCTTGAAAAAGGTCCTGACCACCAGTGCATATAGCAGAGCACTGATGTATGATTGTATCAGATGATACAAGTTGGCTCTGGTTTGAACTCATTGAAGTTTCTGAATAATTTTCAAAGGAGACTCCTTGTGCAATATATTGTTATAATCCAGCTGCAAAATTACTGGACCATGAAAAAACTGTTGCAAGGATACCTCTGTGCAGATATGGTCGTAGCAGATATAGTAGCCTGAGCCCCTAATGGCAGTCATAGATCCAGATGTATATTAATCATTTAGATCAATATGCAGGTAGTTCTTGATTTACAATAGTTCATTTAGTGACTGTTCAAAGTTACAATGGCACTAAAAAAAATGACATGACCGTTTTTCACACTTAACCATTGCAGCATCCCCATGGTCACATGATCAAAATTCAAATGCTTAGCAATTGGCTCATATTTATGACAGTTGCATGTCCTGGAGTCATGTGATCAACTTTTGCGACCTCCTGACAAAGTCAATTGGGAAACCAGATTCACTTAACCATATTACTAACTTAACAAATGCAATGATTCTCTTAACAACTGTGACAAGAATAGTTTAAAATGGGGCAAAATTCACTTTGCAAATATTTCACTTAGCAATATAAATTTTGGGCTCAATTGTGATCATAACTCGAGGACTACCTGTATTATATATATATTAATCTAATATTCAGTGCAGCTTCCTCTACAGTAGAGTCAATTTATTTTAAATGAGAAGATCTCTCTCACACACACATACCACAGTATATTTGCCTTTAAATCATAGTTTATTAATACTCAATCAATTATTATTTATCAATATTCAATAATTAATACCAATTAAGTATGAAAAGTATCCGCAATATCTGTCACGATCATCAAAATGACGAAAACAGATCTAGTGGCATGTGTGGAGGACCTTGGGGAGTCAGGGGAAGTGATGCTGCTTAGGAAACAGTCAGGCAGGAGAGGGAGGAGCCATCTCTAACCAATGCCTTAGTGGTCAGAGGAAAAAACTTGATAAAAAAACTTGATCGGGCGGTTAAAAGTGGTGACAGGAGGTTTGTACCTTCAGACTTGCAATATTACATTAATATAGTCATACAATAAACTAGAATGAGCTCATCTAGTAGGGTCTCCTATCTGGTTTATCGGGGAGGGCTTACATCAACCATGAAACTCTAAAAGGTACACATCTCCCACTGCCATTTTTAACCGCCTGGTCAGGTAGAATATTTCCTTCCTAAGTTTCTTCTTCTTTGAATGCCATTGTCTTATAACCAGGTAGACTTGTAGCAGGATGCATAATTCTCCTTGCCAGAGACAAGGCAAGTAGATCAGTGAGCTTTGTAGCAATATGATGGATAGATGTACAGATGGAAGACAGAACAATTTGGGAGGAAATTACAGCTCTCTGCTTTCTGTTGGGCAAAAAAATAAAGATGAAACAGGAAGAATAAAAAAAGTAGTATGAATTACAGAAAGTAGAAGAGATTCTGGCTGAATAGTTAGAAGACAAAGTGTAAGCTGCTCGTATGTTCTTTCTCTCTCTCTCTGTAGAAAAGGGTAAAAGCAGTGAAAAAATATGGAACAACTACAAATAAAAGGCAGCTTTTTTCAGATCTTGGCAACTGCATAATTAAATGAGACTGAATGACTGTATAAAAGAAGAATGGTTTCTGTTTGGTTTTGCTTAGTTATAAAATGATCTTTGTATAACTATGAACAATGCAGTTTTCCTCATTAGGTAATCGTTTCATAGTTATTTTTTAAAAAGCTCTTTTAAATCTGATATACTTTGGACTTATTGGAATAGTGAAATATGTCTTGTTTGTTATAAATGATGCCAGAGGTCATAGAATCTATATTTTCCCTAACCATCATAATTTTGTGCTGTATACTGTCAAGTTAGATTGCTTATGATTGTATATTGTAAACTTTTCCCATTAAATATAGTGGTTGATGAAAGTTTTTTTGTGGTCAGAGGTTTTCTGTGTTTAATATAAATGGAAATCTTTGGTAGAGAAATGCATTGGGATTTGATACATGAATGCCATATACAATATTAATTGCATTTATCCATTATTTCAACAAACAAAATTTGGGCAGAATCAAACTTTTCTAACACTGAGTAATATTTCATGTGTCCAAAACCTAAAATTTTCTGCTTACCTTTCAAATTCTGTTAAAGGAAATTTAAATTGCAAAATGAATTTTAAAGTCAAGTCTAAATCCCAACCAAATTCACATTGAACAAAAGATATATATAAATAATGGGTTAATGATAAAATAATGGGTTAATGCTGGTGGTCTTCTTCCAAGCTACAAGAGGAATTAAAAAAAAAATTATATTAAAAATTCACGTATTAAGAAGTAAACTACAGAACTGTTTTCTATAGAATTCTTGTCTTTTAATTTTATATATGAATAATTTCTACATAACTGAGTTTATGTTTAACTCATCTTGAGCAAATTTTGTATTTAAACACTTTTTTTTTCTATACAGGCCCAGAATGTTCTTCATCGGGATGGTTTTCGGGTACTGATTCTCTGTGGCAAGCCACGGCTGGTCCAGCTAGCCGTCAAGGTATCCATATCAGAAGACACAGCATAGCTTCTGACAGTGGGGACACAGGTGTTGGAACTTCGTGTTCTGATAGTGTGGAAGGTCAGTAGCTATGCTTAAATCAAAGGACGTCTGGTAGAAAATCAAGAATAATTATTGTTTGAATAATTAAAAAGCAAAGAAAGATACAGACTCTTAAGATGACCTATCTAAAGACTAAAAGATGCAATATGATCTTAAGGATGATTTATTTAGGAATTAAAATCCACTCTGTTTTTAAATATAAGTTTAGATTTAAATAAATAAAGTATAGGATTGCATTCATGCTTTTGTTTTCCTTCTATTTTAAAAAAGTAATGATAAAAAATTAATTTGAGACTTGCCTTGCAAGTCCAATTGGATGCGCATGCACAAAGAACATGGCGGTGACAGCACGGCAACAGCTTTTTCCGCGACCTCCGGTACTTTTCAGCAGCCTGCGGCCAACTGCCACTTCTTTGAGAGCTACCATGCCAGCTCTCAAAGACCAGCCACCACAGAAGGCCACCACAGAAAGTAAGCAGCCTGAAAAAAGAGGTGGTGGTGGTGGAGGAAGCAGGGCTAAGGCCGGGACCGCTAAAGGAGGGGAAACGGGGGTGACTGGCAAAGGGAGGGCGGGTATAGAGAGGTGGAAATTCCAAAAATGTTCCTACCTTTTCCTATGGGTGTGACTAGTTAGAGGTGGTCATGTGACTGAGTGGATGTGGGTATGAGTGACGTCAATTTGGCCAAGCCCACTAAGTCACATGCCTCCCACCTAGCCACAACCACCAAACTGGCAACGAAAATTTTTGAAACCCACCACTGATAGGCTGCTCTGATATAATTAATCTTGTTCCTTGTTGGTGTGGTTTTCAGGAAAACAGTGAAGACAGCATTATTGCAAAATAACATTTGATGGCTTGGCTTATCCTCATATTGATTGATTCATTAATTTTTAGTTACGGCTGTTTTTGCATTGTTACTGCAAGAATGCTTCCCCCTCCCCTTCTCTCCCTTACTTTTCATATGCATGTTCTATTATTTTCTATTGCATGTATCATCATCATCTTAGCGTTTTCCCTGCACATACAGGTTCTGCTATTTATTTTGCATGTATCACTTTGTTTTAATGTATTGTATTGTTATATAATTTCCTTATGAAATCACACCTACACCTTTAGTTTTTCAGTGTTCTACACACTCTAACCAAAAAATGGATTATCAGCAGTAATATTCGCCTATAGCTTTCAGGTGTTGTAGTTAGTCTTGTCAGACTATGTAAAACTACCTCTTTTTTTACTGGGCGTGATTTTATTAAACATTCATGAATTAAAAAAAACAAGATTAGAAACTATTTCATGGTATTTATAAATTTTTGATAAGTCTGCAATGTTGAAGATTTAAATGGCTTTCCCTTCTAATGAATATTCACTTTTCAGGATTTTAGGTTGACAATTATTAAAGCTGCAAAATCAGTTTTTAAAAGGCTATAAATAGTTACCATAAAAGTACTTCAACATTATTTGTTGAGATGCCAATAAACATTAAAAAAATTTATACTTGTCTGTAAAGGATTGCCTTATTAAACAGGAAGACATTAATCCATTTTAAGATTATCTTAGGTCTGATTGAAGAAGAGGGTGTAAAGTCAGTGCTGTATTCTCAGTTTCCTTAAAGTATATATGCTGGTGAGGTATATTAAATCTTGCTTCCCAACACTGTGCAATTATAGCATCTTTCAAGAGAGCATGGGAAGAGTACAGTATAAATTATCCCTCCTCCTGCTTGTAGCTTGATTTTGACAAATTTCAATCTGTTTTATAGTTGTTGCCCCCCCTTTTTTTCCTAAATGCCTGCATTTCTTGTTCTGGAAGAAATGCTAAGGAGTATCAAAATAATTGCCAAAAGATAAGCAATTGTGGGCACTGTGGTAAATGCCTCAGCTAAACAGATTTTCTTTCAAAAATATTATGCTGCTTGAAAATAAACTGAAATGCAAAACTGTTCATGCTCTTAAATACAGTATGTTGAAAATACCTTAGGCCTTAAAATTCAGCGGTACAATGCGATGAAAAGAGGTGAAGGAGGTTTAAAAAAAACAGCTATAGAGCTGATAGCATTGCTTTTCTTTAGCAGTGAACAATGGTTAACAGTTGAATGAGAATCTTGTGCTCAACGGCTGCTTCCTTTTATTTCTTTTCTTTTTTATATCTGAACTGCTGAAGAAACAAGTGTTCAGCTGAATCTATTTCAGGTTTTTTTTTAAAGAAATAATAGTGGATGGAGGACAAGGATTTTTCTTTAAAAAACCTGATTGTAAGAGAAAGAAGTCATAATATTTATTCAGACCCATGGTTTTTATGAAAATAATATGAACTAATATTGTTATATGTTCCATTTCTTTGAATGGTATGACATTCCACGAGCAATGCTTCAGAGTTTAAGAATTTTTTTGGTTGAAAAATAGAGAATTATCTTGTATATTATATTAGATGAATGTTCTGTCTTTTCTCTATTAGCTAAATTTGTCGTCCATGACAGTGTTTTTGTGCAAAGCAGCATATAAGGAGCGTGTCTTTGCAAACATGGTTTTATTTGGATGACAGGTTATTGATGGCATTTTTCTCCAAAGTTTTTGGATTCCATAATGCCTCATGATTTATTCTACTCCTTTATTTTTCAAAATTTATATGAAGGTGTTCCGGGAAATTATTAGGAAATGCAAGCCGCAGTGCCATCTTTGCTGAATGACGCTCA
This sequence comes from Imantodes cenchoa, assembly GCA_027560375.1. Classification (NCBI taxonomy): domain Eukaryota; kingdom Metazoa; phylum Chordata; class Lepidosauria; order Squamata; family Dipsadidae; genus Imantodes; species Imantodes cenchoa. Next base: position 78,832 of record JANHGD010010593.1, read on the forward strand.
GATCTTCTCTTTCCCTTACTTGGCAGATGTGTAGGCATCCATAATCCACCCCTGGATATATAACCAAATTATAGTTCGGATGCAACATAAACAAACTAAAACTGAATCCAGACAAGCCTGAGGCTTTGGTTCTTAGTGATTAGTCTTTCTGATTGACAGTATACTGTTCTGCCTTTTGTATTGAAGTTGCAGTTTCTCTAAAAGAATATTTTTATAGTTTGAGGATACTTTGTAATCTTGATGGCTCAGGTGAATGCAGTGGTGATGAGTACCAACTTTCAATTATATTTGATGAATTTCAGCTTCACCGCTGCTTGATAAGGCTGATCTGAGTTCCAGTTGTGCGAGTTAGCTCTCACATGATGAATGGATGTATTTATCTTTTTAGTGTTATTGGGATTAGTTCTTTTAATTGTGTATTTTTATTGTTATTTTAATTGCATTTGTTAGCCGCCCTGAGTCCTTGTGGAATGGGCGGCATATAAATCACAATAAACTGAAACTTAAACTTAAACA
>JANHGD010010593.1:89028-102060 GCA_027560375.1 Imantodes cenchoa
GGAGCCTGGGGAGGGCGAAAAATGGGCCTACCGGGCACATCTGAAGTCAGAAAACGAGGGACTGGGGGGATCGTGCGCGTATGCATGGGGGGGCAACACGGGGGATCGCATGCGAGGGGGGCATTGAATTATGTGTGTGGTCACTTGCACATGCGCAATAGCATGCGTGCACGTGCTTTTGGCACCGGAGGAAAAAAAGGTTCGCCATCACTGTTCTATAACATTTCCCCGAACTACTCAGTTAATAATTCTAAGAATAGTTAAAAGTCAGTTTGGCATGACTTATTTGTGTCAAATCCATAGTGGTTCTTATTTATCACATTCCTAATCAGATAATCAGAAAAATGTTGCTTAATAATTTAAACAACGAGGACCTTGCCACTATAGGCAACAGGTTAGCAAGTCTGTAATTTCTAGAGCCCTTCATATTCCCTAAATTTGCTCTCTTCTAGTCTTCTACAACATTCATCTGTTCTCCAGAATTCCAGTTTGTGCCTGTGTAACCACATTTCTCTAATTCTTTCAGAATTCTAGAGTATAATTCATTGGTCCTGGGGATTTCAGTTCTTTAAATTAGTTAATTAATTAGCCAGAATATAAACCATATTGCTGTATCACTTCAACAAGCTTTAGTAATAACTTAGCTGTCATACTAAGCTGTAATATGATCAGTATATAGAAAAATATAACATTCGGTATCAATTTCCATCCCACCTTTAATATTTGAAACCTGTCTAATCAAATAAGTCATGGTTTGAAAATCAAATTGAAAATTTAAAGAAAATTAAAAAAACAAGATATATCTTGTTTTGAATGCCTCAAAGTAATGTTATAGGATGAAGAGTTATGTTACAGTGAACAGAAGATAACGGAAACACGTATGTTCTTAAAATAGATCTTATGAATTCAGTCTGAACAATTTTAAATGCCCTTTTGCCATCTAATGAAATTAGAACTTAGAACAGTTGCTTCCAATTTATCTGCAGCTATGTCCAAATATTATCTGATGGAAACTGCAGTTGGAACAAGTCAAGATATTAGATGCAATATCTAGGTTTGTTAATTAAGAAAGATTTCTACAGACAATTTCCATGTGATCATTTACTGATATTGTATTTTGTGTACAAAATATTTCTTATGATGCTTGACTCTGAATTTTATATTGGAAAAAAAATGTTAAAATAGGTTTTTAATTTTTTGTTTTATTTATTCGAAGCAGATACAGTGGATATAAAAAGCCTACACACTCTGGTTAAAATGCTAGATTTTTGAGATGTTGAAAAAAATCATACCAAGATAAATCATTTCAGAATTATTTGCATCTTTAATATAACTTATACACTGTACAATTCAATTGAGAGAAACAAACTGAAATTCTTTAAGGGGAAAGATAAGGGTTGTGTAGACTTTTTAGATGCATTGTAATTCTTCTTTTCAGCCATACATCTCCAAAGGTAATATACTGTAATATTTTATAAAAATCAGTAGGATGACAATTTTACCCTCCAAATGTGCATTTTAAAAGATATGACATACAAGAAAATGGAATTAAAGAGACATCAGGTGCTCCTCCCTTTTTTAAAGAAACAGGAGAAACCCTTCAGATTTGATAAGTAATAGATTTCCACTAGCTGACTATTATGGATGAACAAAAGACCTGCTTGTTTCTAAGTGGAGGCAGGGGGATTAATCCTGCTTGTCTTCTCTCCATTTCATTCATTTATTACATTTATATGCTGCCCATCTCACCCATAGGGCAATTCTGGGCAGCTTATAAATGATAAAAAATATAAATATAAAAACAATTAAAATAGATAGTGTTATATAGGAACCAAGACAGAAGGCATGGGAGTGAGGTCTTCTCATCCTGTCAACCATCTCTAGCAAGGGGCACCCCATTAGGACCCTATTTGCTCTGCAGTTTGCTGGAAGCTGTTACAAATGCATTCTTTTAATAGTCTCACTTGGTATGAATAGGTAAGTGAAAATATCCAATATGAATTCTACAGTTGCTTTTCTGAGTTTCTCTTTAATAAGTTGGGACTGGTTATATAAATTGGGAAAATCTGTAATAATTAATGTCATTAATAAATTTGTAATTGTATTTTTTCTGTAAGAGCCATACAAATAGCTGAGCCAAAATAGCGGTTTTAAAATAAAATATAATACACTAATGATGACAAAACAAGGGTAGATTCATATTAAATTATGTGGAGGAATACTGGCAGAGGAGATGAGTAGGATTAAAAATAAAATCCTTTTGTTTAATTTTGACCTTCATTTCAGATGAGTAGACATTTTAAATATATATGGTCTTTTGACATTTACTTAAATTAGAAGATGTAGTGAGTGGGAAAAAATCAAGGATAAAACTGAATGAACCTGCACGCTTGCCAACCTGAATTCCATATTGCTGACGAGCCACCCAGAAGACCCAAGGTCTTGGATTAATTGTGATTTATAGCAAGAGAGAAGGTCAGTGGAGACAGGATGAGAATGTGTCAGGAAACTTAACAGTAAGATAGCCTCTACAGAATTGAATTGAGAGCATTTTATCTTGATTGAAAAAGTACCACTCCAAGTCAGTTTTTCTTTTAGTTTGGAAATCAAAGCTGGGGGTAAAAACACCCTTCCCGTATTGGTCATGGTAATTATTATCAGTTCTCTTTCCTGTAATATACTTTTGCTTAAATAGTTACTGTAGATATATCTCAAAATGTAGCCATTATTACATTTTGCATTTAAAATAATGGTTACCAAAATCTAATTGTAGAGATTGTTAGAATTTGGTTGTAGTTGAAACTGTAACCCTATCCATTAATACAGGCTGTGCTGTAAAAAGATTTATGGCTACGTATTCTTTTCTACAGTTTTTAGGGTATGTTAATTATATAGCAGAGTAAAAGAATATATATTTACATATAAACATTTGGTACTCCTGGTTATGAAATATATGGTTGGACTATCCAACAAGATGCAGTTCAGTGGTGAGAAAAGTGAGGCCCTGCACTTAGGCAGGAAAACCAAATGCATCGGTATAGAAGAGGCCAGAGTTCCTCAACCTTTCTAGGTTGATGGCCCGGAGGGAGGGAGGAGCAGGTGCCTTTACGTGTGCATGCGCATGGGCGAATGAGGCTGCAAACCCATGTACAAACAGGGCTGTGAGCGCAAGTGTGGCACAAATGGGTCTATGAGCACGACACAAATGGGACCATGAACGCTTGCGTGATGCTTGCCATGAGCACGACGCAAATGGGGCTGTGAGCATGACACAAATAGTGCTGCAAGTGCGATGCAAATGGGGCCATGAGCGCTCATGTGACAGTCACAGCGATGCTAGCATATAAGTGGGGTGTGTGCATGCATTGCACTGAACAGCCATTCATGTAGCCCAGTGGCCAAGAGGCCGCAGCCCAGTATTGGGCTGCGGCCCACAGGTTGGGGACCTTTGGAATATGAAATACCAGGCTCAACAATAGTAACTGTGAGAAGGATCTTGGTGTTGTAGTGGATCACCTGTTAAGTATGAGCCAGCAATGTATTTCAGCAGTCAAAAAAGCCAATGAAGTCTTAGTCTGCATCAATAGGGGGATAGCATCAAGATCATGAGAAGTGAAAGTACTGCTTTATACTACAGTATACTACAGTATACTATACTATACTCTGCCTTTAAATATAGAAGGAACTATCTATAAATGAGATATCTCAAATAATACAAAGAGTAACACTATATTTCTAGGATTATTCCTGCAAGGACTTTTATTAAATTTACAGCTGTAACAATAGTTGTGATTGTATGTGAGATGTTCCAGGTGTATATTTTTTAACTCCATTGATCATTTATTTAATCCTCTGGGGTAAGTCTTGAATTGGTATATATTTGATACCCAGTGATGATAGCTATTGAGTTTAAAGGTAAGTGGAGAAATTCATTGCCCATAGGCTTTTAATGGTTCTCTGTTTTCGGTAATGGAAATAATGTATTCCTAGTTCTGGAGGGCTGTAGCCTTCATTGTTGGGCTTCTTGATGGCATCTGGCTTTTGTCTGTTGAAAACTGAATGGTGAATTTGATGGGGCTATGACCTGATCTGGTAAGGCAGCTTCTGTGCAAATAGCCAGTTTAACGGATTAAGTAGGTTGCTAGCAAACTGCATGCATCTTGGCTTTGTATTTGCAGTACTATGGCAACTTCTATTGTGTTACTTTCTCTCTTTTTAGACAGGAACACAGGAGAGCAGTTGCATCTTAATGCAATTGAGCCTATTGTTGGCTTGTTCAGTGAAAAATAGAGACCTACTTACATTTTTTCAGCTCTACAATAGAACATTAAGATATTGAATTTGGCTGGTGGTTAAAAAAATGCAATATTGTGCTTTTCGGTGCAGATAGAAATTATATGAAAGAAGAAGAAAGGATTGACTTGAATAACTTGTTTTGTAAGCCACCCACCACCACCACGTTGCCTTTGTAGCCTCATCAAGAAGAAAAATCTGTAACTCTTTACACATTGTAGTGGCATTTCTTTCAGGAACTTAATCATTTGCTTACTTTAGTTCTAAGCGATAACTATAGTGAAATAAAATTCTGTAACTAAATATTTATTTTAAATAAAAAGAAAACCACAGAGGTGTCATTAAGTCATGTTGTTGATACAAAACTCCCTGAATAGAAATACTTCTGGCACCTTTTCTTCAGTGTTGTTCATGGTGAAAACAGCCTTTGTACACATTCATTTAATTGTGGATAATAAAAATTGCAATTGAACACCTGAACAGTGCAAATGATTTGGTGAAATTACATCTGTTCCAGCAGTTATTATGATTCCTGGTTATACAGTCGAAAACTATCATCTCTGTTTAATTAGATTAACTCCTGCTTTTCACTCTATTTAATTGGTGGGACCAGCAATCAGTAGAGATTTCAAAACATGGGACTTTGGAAGAGCTGAATACTGTGCAGAACCCATCAGAATGCAAGCTGCCTTTTCATTGAATCACAGTTAAAGAAGAAACAGTTGAAGGCAGAAGGGGGGGGCAGTTAATTTGTATTCAGAGTGAACCTACCATGACTGTTCCTCTAACTATATCCAAAGGAAATTGAATGCGGTTGCTATTAAGCATTGGTTAAAACCTTGAGCTTGATTCCTAGTTGCTTCACAAGTCTATATAGTTTTCTTCATGGTAGTATAGAAATAGTCTGCCACTGTCAGGTTCTAAGATATTTTTGTTGTCTTCCATATGTAGCCTACAACTCTGGTATTCCTTGATAATCTCCTGCGCGTGTCTTTCTAAGTCCAGACAAACTGATGCCAAATTCTATCATCTGCTGAGACTTCACAGGTTTATTTCTACTTAATCCCATTGCACAGTTACCTGAGTATAAGCCCCAGTGAATTTATAGCTGATTAAATATTCATATATTGGTCATTTAATCTTCTGTTCTCTGTAATGCAGCTGGGATGGGAAAGATGTTTCTAACATATTATTCTAATTTAAAATGCTCAGAATGGATGAGCAGGAAAATATTAAATAATGGCACTTCTTCCAGCAAGTGGTATTTTAAATTAAAGATAATCCTCACTTAATAATAATTTGTTCAGCGACCATTCAAAGTTACGGCGACACTGACCGAGTGGTAGTTATGGCGGATCCCCAAAGTTACAGGAATTGCAGTGTCCCCACAGTCACATGATGCAAATCTGGGTGGTTGGAACCTGCCTACATTTATAAATGCCAAGTACGCTTCAAATTACACTACCCATCTATTTCCCTCCCCATGTCTTCCCCTTTGGCCATCCAACATTCTGCTGCTCCCTACCTCTACTGTTCCCTGCTGGCCCCAGCTGCCCATTGTCATCTTCTTCCACCACCCATTGCTGAAGAAGCACACTCAGTTGAGGCTAGTTGCTGACCCTTCCCAAGGCCTCTCTGATCATAATTTGTGACCTTCCTTTCCAGACTCCAACAAACAAAGTAAACGGAGAAGCTGGCAGGAAATCAGTCACTTGAGGTCCTTGCTTAATGACCCACAATGATTTGTTTAACAACAGTAACCAGGGATTGCCGGAATTGCCATTGCTAAGTGGGTAGTCACATAATTTTGCCCTTTACAGCTGTATCTCTTAGCAATGGAAGTTCTTAACCATCAAGCATCGGTTACCAGTACTTGGTAAGTTCCCCTCAAAAAGAATTCCCCTCATTACATCTTGCCAGGGTTAGGACATGTTCTGAATTTCAGTAGTGTTATTTGGCTTAAATATCTACCAGGCTTGAAAGAAGGTGAGCCCAAGAGCCAGGCTTTTGGAATGATTTGTTTTCAAACTCTTTGAACTTTTTGTATGCTGTTTAAGAGAAAACTCTTGCACTTCATTTTTATACCCTGAGAACAAACAACATCACCAATTCAAATCAGGGGTCTCAGGCCCATGAGGACCAAAAAAGGAAAAAGAGAGAGATCTTAACCTATAGGAAAGATTGCATGTCCACATATGAGCTTAAATTTTCATTATTGTCAGCCTCATGGTACAACACTATGTCAGGAAGTTATTGTTTATAGTCAGGTGCTTCAGAAGTATTTCTGAGTATTTAGTATAACATTTAAATATACAGTACTTGAATTAGTTGAAATATTTTATAATTAATGACGTCTTTGGCTACATTGGTTAACAGATATATCCATGAAATGCAATATGAGAGGTGTCATATGTAATGAAATTCAAGCCTCATCTTTGGGGATCCCTACCTATCATGTCCCTGAGATTTCCAAGGATTTCTGTAGCTGATTCTTTACCCAGAGAGTTGAATACTATTCTAGAGAAATTGCAGTAACATGTTTCTCCATTTCAGAAAACCAGAAACGTGATGATAAGAATAAATTAAAAAGAATAAATAAGTAAGAATATATGGTATGACTTTTAACAAGCCGCCTGTGTAACAGCAACGTGAGCAGCAGCGTGGGGGGAGGTTGAGCTGTGTAATGGAGGAGGTTCTAATGCCAGGATTAGCTGTTTATTTTTGCATCTCTGCAGACTTTGATGCAAAGCAGCAGTTGCTTGGCAGGGGAGAGCTGCCTCTGCCTCACCTATGTTAATTTTAACTTGCTTATTTGTCTAGGAACATTGGCACATTGGGATTTTCTGTAAGCCTTCTGATATTTCAGATTGAGAATGGAGCCTGAATGAGAGGACTGAGACAGTTGTCATGCCATTGCAATAGTCTGAGTTTTTCCAGGTATAGCCTTTGATTTGGCCTCCTGTTTTTTATGAGCACAATAGAATCTTTTCACACCCTCCTTTCTTCTGCAGCCTCCTCTTCCCAATAGAGGCCTCTTTCTGAGAATTGGGGAGATTCATATGATGCCATATGAGGACCCAGATTGTTGGGGGCAATATGCTGATTCTGTAAACCGCTTAGAGAGGGCTGTAAAGCACTATGAAGCGGTATATAAGTCTAAGTGCTATTGCTATTGCTGTGTTGTAGGGATTCTTGTAACAAAGGGGACATACCAAACATTAGAAGCATCCTTACCTTTTTGGCTCCAACTTATTGCATATCTATATTGTCTGTGTATTTGAACATTTCTTATGATATTGGCCTTTAATTTTTGAATATCATAAACGGGGGAAAATAGCATTTACATGTCACCTAATGTTTAGGTTCTACTTATCAAGTTCAACTTCTTCCTATTTAGTTACTTAAAATGATTTTTTAGAATATATCTCAAACTGAAGTTATTATTAAAAAGCCACAGTATTCTTTTAAAGTTTTCTGCTTTCTCATTATCAAACTTCATAAACCAACCAACCAACAAAATAATTGATATAATTTCTGTTTCCTGGCATGTAATTGATCGCCATAGTTTGGGTGTATAATTGTTTTTCTTTTCCATGTCTCTGCTACAAATGCTGTCAGGACTTATTCTTGCATTTATATGTCAGCTGTAAGACCTGCTCAAATAAATTGATTTCTTATAAAGAATTAAATATGAGTACACTTTATAATTGTGTAGATTGTATGCAGTAAGTCTTATACTTCCTTTTAAAGAGAAAACCCATAATCATTCTCCAAAAATTGAATAATAGGAAGTAAAAGGATGAATTCAATAAAATAAAAAAAAATTAGCAGTTCTCATAGTCCATGTTCATACAAAATGAACAATATACAGAATCTATTTGCTTCAGTTCAGCTCTTTTTGCAAAGAGAATCAGAGAACTGCACCCAGGTATTATTATTAAAAACTTAGTGCTCTCTCTCCCTCTGCCCCCTCTCTTTCTATCTCCTCCCTCCCTCCTTCCTTCTCTATCTCTCTCCTTCCTCCCTCCCCTCCATGTGTGTATGTGTGTGTGTGTGTATGCAGTTATTTCCTTAGCAAATCAAATTTTTTGTTAATTGCAAAATCCTAGTCTGAGACTTGCTGGTTAGAAGAGAAAGAAGCTTTATTGGTAAACATTTGATTAGTACTGTATAACTCTCTGTAGGAGGAGCCCATTCAGAGACAACAGTGTATTTCAGCATGGTTGTTTGCTAGTAATAAGGTAGAATTCATAGCAGTTGATGGCAAATGTTCATATGTATCTTTGTAGAAAAAAAAGTCTTAAACTTATATTCCATGATGCAAATGACTTGAATAAAACACCTGCATAATTTTGTTGTATGATGCAAAAGAACATTAATAGATCATTTGAGTCATTTGTGCCATGATACAGTGCAACCTCTCTTGTCATTACATCTGTCAATGTTCATGGATATATGTTAAATGTATATTTTAAATAATTTAAACTGATTTGTGTTATTCCCATTAAGACTGGCTATTTTACAAGAACTCACTCGATGAACATCTTTCTTCCCAGATCATTCCACATCAAGTGGTGCTTCCTCGTTTAAGCCCAGCCGCTCGTTGGTCTCAATTCCCACTGCCCATGTAATGCCATCTCATATCAACACTTCGCTTTCAAAACATAGGGATCCTCTCAAGTCCAACTCTGCAAAGTGGAGCACAAGCCTTTTGAGATCTGCTCAAAGCAGGCATCAGGGCATATTAGACAGCTCTCTTGATATGAAAGATTTGAGGCCTGTAAGGAAGTGGTCATCGTTGTCTAAACTCAGCACACCTCTTAGTTGTAACCAGGATGGAGATGTTTATTCAGCAGAATGCAGGACCAACTTGGATACAAATGGAAGAGACAAGACTGTTTCACCGCAATTAAGAACGAGTGGGTCAAATTGCCTGTACAATAGTATGGAACTATTAAAGTCTGAGGACAGAGAAAATGGGAAGAAAAAGAATTCTACTTTGAACTGCAAATACAAATTTGAAAGCTGCAGCAAAGAAGATTGGGGGGTTCCTGATGTCTCAAACAGGAGACATGCCTTAGATATGACCTATAGTGCCTTACCTGAAAGCAAGCCTGCTCCATTAAACTCTGAAGCTTTTCATCAAGAATATATAACTTTGGAACCACAGGCTGCAGTCCCATCCCAGGTTTCCATTCAATCTTCTGAAAGGACTCAGAGGTGGCTTACAGAACAATTTCGTACAAATCCTCCAGAATCCAGGCCTTCCGAGGAGTCATACAGCTTATCTCCTTGGCAGTTACAGCAACTTGAAGAACTTAGAAAAGGAAGTGAACGCTCTCTGCAGGTAAGAATCAAATTTCAGTGTTTGCTGCCACCAAGTGGTTTATGAGAAAAATAATACCAGACACCATTCTGTTCAATGAATAAGCTTGTATCTGCTGTTCTGTTTTATTGTAAAGGTTTTCATTGTAATCAGTTGAGATAGCAGTTGTTATAAAGTGGTGCTAACATATTTCACTTAATTCATCTCAGTTTTCTTTTCTTTCTCCACATGCAAATATTGGAAGGAAGATTAAAATGAATATGTAGCTTGGGCAGGCATCCACAGAGAGGCAGATAACACATGCATGATACTATTATCACGTAAATGCTGCAACTTACATACTTGTGTCAGATGTCATACAAATATAATTATATTAAGCTCTTGGCAGACCATTTCAGCCCAAAGCAGGATTCTCCTAGCATTTCCTTTAACAAGATTTATTTGAAAAGAAATGGAATAAAGTTGCAGAAACGTAAGCAACTGGACTGCTTTTACTTTAGAACCCACATATTAAAGCAAAAAGTTCTTGCATTACCATTACAGATCACTTTTTATCTGATGTCCACATATGGCTATACAAAGAAAGAGGGAAAATGCCAAAGTATTGTAAACACTTCTTAAGACATCAGTGTACTTTTTCAGGCTTGCACAGATGCCTGGAAAATGGTGGGCTGCTTCTAGAAATATCAGAGGGGCATGTGCAAGATCAAGAAACATATTTGAAGCTTTTTTTCCCCTTGATACCTTCAAGTCAGTTTTGATTTCTGGCAACTGATTTAGTCCTTGTAGTTTTATAGGCAAAGTTTTTCAGAAGTGATTTGCCATTGCCTGCTTTTTACAGCTTAGAGGGAAGGACATTCAGCTGACCTGTTGCCCAAGTAGGACTAGAACGTGATGATGTATTTTATTTCAATGATCTCCTGCTTTCTAGCCTGGTACCTTATACCAAACTAGCATATCAAGTCCTATTTATTTATTTAAACAAACATAAGCGTTTCTTTTTTAGTTTGTTTATTGCTGCAATTTAAATGTTTCTCAATTCTAAAAAGGCTCTGAGGGGTTTCATTGTTTTTACATAGTGTGAATGTCTCAGGTAACTGGTAACAGAGAAACACATCCATCTTCTCCCATTTACCTATATATTTAGCTTAGCTTGTGAATTGCAAACACTGACATTTTGTGGCTAGACATCACTGATTCAGCAACCACACCTCCGTCACCTTGTGGTTCCATATTACACCTAATATATCAAGATGCTGGTGGATAAGATGACATCCACATAATTTGATGCAGAGCTCAGGGTAATTCAAAAAGAATAAGTGTTCCTTTGCAGTTCAGGTAAATTGAAAAACAAAATATCTGTTAAATAGAGTGCTTCTTAAATGTAAGTCCTTGATTCACTTCATTCCAGTCGGCCAAAACTCCTCAGGTTAATACTAGGATTTACTGCGGCAGTATATATTAACATCATGGTTAGCATCAATTGTGCATTGAACTTCTGTGGTCCCTGCAAGGAGAAATTAGAAACTGCTCTTTCTATATTGTAGCAGAAGCTATAAAGCAGGGGTGTCAAACTGGCAGCCCAGAGGCCAGATGCATCACGTGCAGGTCACGCCCATCCCAGCTCCACAAAGGGAAAAAACATCACGAAACGTCACGTCACAGCAACCTGATGCTGTGAGTTTGACACCCCTGCTATAAAGGAGAGAGAGAAGAGACACCACTATGGAGCCTTGGCAGTGTGTCTGCCCTACTAGTAAGAAAAAAGTACTTAGATTTATGTAACATGTACATGATCTAAATAAATATTAGATAGCCAGCATTTATAAACTTAGATTTATTTACTTGACATAGAACACAGTATTTAATAATTAGTAGAACTTTATAAGGTAGGTGGCTTTCTTTCTCGTAGAGGGTTAAGGCTAAAGGGAAGAAGTAGTGTTTTAGGTAAAGTCTTTTAGTGAGTTTAGAGTAGAAGCAAGATTGAAAGTAAAGTCTTTATTGTTTCTTAGCCTGTTGACTATAATACTTGACCACATCACAGATTTGTCAGGTATGTCATAATTAGGAACAATAATTATGTAACAGTTTCATTTAACATTCCCAGTGTGACACAGAACAATAAGTAATATGAAAATAATAATTGTAACAACAATTATAGATACACACACATATTTTACCTTGGTGTCATAATTCTAATATAATATGGATCCTTTGCTAGCTGTTAATAATATCATATATTTAAAAGAATAAAAGAGGGAAAAGTTTGGATTTCTATAATTTAAAATGCTTTAAGAAGATTTTTTTTCTTTAATAACTTTACAAATCCTATAATGGTGAAGATTCGCTCATATGCCTATGTTTGTGTGTTATGAAAATAATTTTATGCTGAGAAATAGAGGAAGTCATAATCTAATCATATAATTTGAGTTTTCTTCCCATTTGGGCTTTTTTTACCCTTGTGATATTGTTGCTGCTGAGTTAGTGAGGAAATTAATATTGTCACACATTTTTTGTAGAGATGGAACATTTTATCTTCTTTTTCATTATTCAGCAAAATTGACACTGTTTGATACATTAAAATAAATGACATGATAACCTACCAGTAAGCCAGTGCATTTGTTGAAGTATTTGTACTGACATTTTCATGCAGGTAGACTTGGACTTATGACTACAATTGAGCTCAACATTCCATTGCTAAGCAAGGTACCGTAGTTGTTAAATGAGTCACACCCCATTTTATGACCATTTTGCTGTGGTTGTTAAGTGAATTACTGCAGTTGTTAAATGAATCAGGTGGTCATTATGCGAATCTGGCTTCCCCCATTAACTGCTTGTCAGAAGCTGGCTGGGAACATTGCAAATGGTGATCACATGATCCTAGGACAATTCAACCGTCATAAATACATGTTAGTTGCCAAGCATCCAAATTTTGATCGTATGACCCTGAGGATGTTGCAATGGTTGTAAGTGTAAGAACTATTCATAAGTCACTTTTTTCAGTGCCACTGTAACTTCAAATAGTAACTAAACGAATGGTTGTAAGTTGAGGACTACCTGTATATGTGTAGTTTTTTTTTTTAACTAATTGTAGCCTTCCTATACATCTCAACAAGATGAAACACTTCGGGATTACCTGAGCTGGTTGTTCTTGAAATTCCTCAAAATGCCAAATTTTACTATATTCCAGGTCATATTTAAATAAGTGCCCTCTCTCCCCAATATAACAAGATATTTGTGTTTTCAATAGCAACATTCCAGACCAGAAGCCAAGGCTAGTGGACTAAGTAAGATTGAGAAAGGAGAGATATAATCTGCTAAAATAAATCTGAAATTTATATAAATAAAAATGTAAATGTTTGTTTGTTCAAAATCTTAAATCTCTGAAAGTTCTTCACCAATTGCTTTGAAAT